>JAODLD010000136.1:103351-128885 GCA_026781065.1 Mormyrops boulengeri
CCCCCCCCCCCCCCCCCCCCCCCCCCCCCCCCCCCCCCCCCCCCCCCCCCCCCCCCCCCCCCCCCCCCCCACATGTTTGCAACTGTTCGTACTCAGACAAACAAAACACGGTGCACATCAAGTGCACTGCTACTGTGTAGAATTATATACCAGGAAGACTTTAATACTTCAAAAGTCACAAAATCAATATTTTAAATGTGTCATTTTTTCGAAACGTAAACACGATTTCTATATTTACACAATTTTCAGGTTTTTCAATATGCAAAACTAGAGAATAAGATCGCTTATCAGAGTAGAAATTACCCTTCAAAACACATGCAATGTGCCAGTCTAATTCACTACGCAAAATATACTTCATTGTGTTTAGCCTGGCAGGATTTAATTGTCCCTTATGAAGCTAAGCAGAATACCTGCTTACTTTCTTAAAGCCAGCGTATGTCATTCCAGCACAGCTGCAAAGACATTTGAAGCAGGGATGGATACTTGCTACTCACTGACTGACAGGACACTTCTTTCTCTCAACAACACTTGCCTTTTGTGTTGCTCAATGTGACCTCTGCTTTCAGAATATATCAAGTATTTCATTTATTTAAGCGATACCCCCTCATAGTCAGCCTGTCATAAAGTGGTCTCTTGATAAAAAGCCACTGAACCTTGCCTGCGGTTTCCATTAAATCTATTAAAACTGCCTACATTATATCATGTGCTGCACAATGGTTGGCTACCAAGGGCAGTCTCAGGGAGAAGCATACAAAGGCTTTTTTCAGAGAGCGGCTTTATAATTTACAAATAGCAAAACAGTAAAATGAAAATCTTTCTCTCTCTCTCTCTCTCTCTCTCTGTCTCTCTCTCTCTCTCTCTGCTGCACTCCCTCATTTGCTTGATCTGGTTACCCATAGCACTCTTAGAGCAAAATTAATCTCTCTCTCTGTTCCACCCCCTCATTTGCTTGATCTGATTACCCATAGCACTCTTAGAGCAAAATGAATCTCTCTCTCTCTGTCTTTCTCTCTGTTGCACACCCTAATTTGCTTGATCTGGTTACCCTAGCACTCTTAGGGCAGATGAATATTTCTCTCTCTCTCTCTCTCTCTCTCTCTCTCCGTCCCTCTGTTGCACTCCCTTATTTCTTTTGTTCGATCCGGTCACCTGTAGCACTCTTAGAGCAAAATGAATTTGCACTTTGCTTCATTTGTTCGATCTGATTACCCCTACCACTCTTAGAGCAAAATGAATCTGACTATGTCTCCTTCACACTCTCCCTTTCTCACGATCTGGTTAAACGTAGCACTCTTAGAGGACATGCATCGCCTCCTCATTAATGGGAAGGTGGACAGCATTATGTACCGTGTCCTCTGCCATCACTTCCGTAAAGGAACGTTTTTACTACTTGAAGTTTGCTAGGTGCAAAGAACATGGTTCAGCGCAGGATTAAGCCAAGACACCCCAGCTAAATTCTCAAGTAGTCTGGTTGAGCATTCGTCAACATGATCCACCTGCTATTTGTCAGAGAGTCAAATTAATATCCAGAGCAATCATCTGAAAACACTGTGGAAAACACGAGTTATAACCCAATCAAAGCTCCACCAAAAACAAAAACCTGGGATCTAGGTCATCTCAGCAGACAATTCTGCATCTTATTTGTCTTCTCTTTATACTTGGTTTGCATGGGATTCTCTGTGCTATCTACAGTTACTCTGTTCCTTTCAGCGGAGCTTAATTAAAGACCTCTACAAGTTCTCTCAAAAGTGTCTTGTGATTTCAAATGCTCCAACAAGGAACATCTGAAACCTGGGCATCCATCCGAGACTGCCCTGGAATTCCAGAGGCCCGTATTTAATTCTGAATCCATCCCTGTCTGAATGTCAGTAGCGAAATCCTCTGTTTTCGGCAGGACGATACTGTCACTTGGTGACTGATGTTGAAGCAATATTCCTTATTACGAATCTAATTGCCCCTTCGCTGCAGAAAAGGGGTTCATTAAGTGTTAATTGCACACGTTGTTTACTGCAAACATCTCAATTTGGACTGCTGTGCAGTGTAATTGTTCAGCTGGGACAGTAGTTTGAGATTTCACAGATTACCGAGAATGAAAGGCGCTAACTGGAAGTAGGTCATGGTTTGTGATAAACATGGCATAGTTCTAAAATAATACACTAACACAGTGCAAATAACACTAACAGCTAAGTAAATCTAGGACTCATGCAATATTTATAGGACTTGAATAAATAGATTGCGGTACTTTCAAAACCACTTACAAAGTGTTTTTTTTTCCTCAAATAATTTTCAGGAAAAGCCAAAAGAAAGACATATTTGGCTTTCTTTATTTTTCCAAAATGCTTAAAGCCTGCTTTTCAAGAGACTACCGGTTATGTTTGCAAATCATTTCACTGCAGTATCTGTCTTAAATGTTGTGCTTTTGAAAAGGGCCCATATGTTTTTCTCTAACAACATCCAGGTTCGATAAGCGCGTTGCATTGCTAACTAAAAGCTAGGTGGGCAAAGAAAAGGATTTATCAGCATACAAGCGAACGATGCAGTTTTGTTTTCATTTTGGAACATAAGCAAAAAGCAGAGACTTTCCATCTGTAGTTTACTAGGAACAAACTATACATCTTTTGTTTTTGTTTTAGGAAAAGGATTGTGTCAGCAGTCTGGGTTTAGACCTCAGCTTGGAATCACAAGCTCAGTAGGCGGTTTAATTGTTTTACATAGTGACAACACAAAATTATTGCACAGTTAAATTGTTAGATCAAATATGAATATATATGAAGCCGTTGATAGCTGGACTAAATGTGATATTACTTGGTTAACTGAGTGTGACTTGGTTATATTGGCCATATTTACGGGTAATTAATTAAGATTGCTAAGCTGCATAATCATGTGAGACTCATTGCAAGGAGTTTGTTATCACTGACAGAAACTCTAGCTGTTTGCCATTCCCACCATCTGTGCCACTTCAACATCCTGGCAAAGACCATGTCTGGTCCTCACTTCAACACAAACACAGCTGCTCAGATCTACCTGGCAAGCAGACTTGGAGAAACATTTCATGTTGCTGCTAGCAACTCTCCGTCCCCTTTACAGAAGCACGCGGCTTGCTGCGGGAGCTCCTGGGATGGGACGGCAGCTCAATGCAGGTCATGCATGCTGAGGACAGTTTAGGGACGCCGTTTTGCCTAACTGCACATCTTTGTACTGCAGCAGGATGTCTGTGCAACACGGGGTGTGCATGCAAACTCCACATGTGTAGAGCGAGGGTGGAATTCAAACCCCCTCTACTTCCCCGAACCAACCAACCCGAACTTTGCCAACCAGTATGAAGATTTTAGAATTTGAAACAGATAGTCAAAAGTTCTACATGATTTATTGAAGACATGATGTAATGGACGATTAAGATGTATACTACCTGAAACACGTAGGCGAATCTATGCAAACGCATTCACGTTTCACAGAAACAAAAAAGCACTTCCATACCATTGTATTCAAGCATCAATGCACATCTCTGCATGCAAGACCTGTAACAGTAGCTTCTATTCACTAAAGGTCCAGGTAAGATTGGCTTACCGAGGTACTGTGTTTATTATGTTATTAGACTTGGTAGGCAGCGGAACACTCCCTACCTTAACGACCCAGTAACAAATGAAAAATGCACTGTGAGAAGCCGCCCCCCCTTTTCATAAACAGCCCCCTATGGTAAAGTGACATTCTTGACCACAGGATTTGAGCTGGTGACCTGATCGTGGGCACAGAGTCTAACCCACAGAGCCACACACCACACACACATCACACACTCACAGCACACACACATCATACACACACAGCACACACTCCAGGCAATCTGGGCTGTGCACTTTCACGTATTTCAGATATAGAATCTAGCTGTTCAGTTGTCAAAAATAAGACCCACTGACACACTGCCTCTTTACATGTCCATTAGCGCCATGAGTCTTGTTGAGCACCCTCCCCTGCTTCTCTTTTCACCCTGTCGTCATAACCCCCCCCCCGCGCAGTGCTGGGTATTTCTAACACAGCTGTTAGAGTACAAGTCTCAATAGTGCGAAGCGGAGCTGTGAAACTTATCAGACAATCCCCAACAGGGAGAATTTAATTAACTCCGGCTTCTGTGAAGAACTCACAAAGTTTTACGAACTCAAGAGAAATATCTCCTGCCACCTGGAGTCCGTGTCACACATCTACTCACCCATCCAGAATCATATATCTGTTTACCTATTTCCCCAAATGCAGAAACACCGATAGGCGTATCTGTGAGGGTGCATTTTCCTGCATACATGTACACCTTGGAACGCCCAGGTCATCCCCTCTCTCACTCCACCGCGTCTCTGCTGGTATATTTTTATGCAAATGGGGGGTGAAACGGGAGGACCCAAGGCTGGCAGAATGACATGCGGTGGTGATTTCCATTCACACGGCCCCGGCGGGTCAAAAGTTTAGCGTACGATAGAATCTTTCCGCTTCAGCAGGTCACGTCCCGTTCATATAATAGCTGCAAAGTCACATATAATTTAAGTCAAATTGCCCCCATTATGAAAAGCAGCTCGCTTGAACACTCATGTAGAAAACAAACACATCTCTCTTCTTTCAAAGCATGACCTCAGTTACATGTATTATAGTAACATCAAAAAATATTTTTCTTTAAACATGATTCCTGATTCCACGATTATACTCATGATCAAACCCACAAGAAATGTTACATTGTTATAATGTAAAGCAAAAACATTTTGAAGGAGTGTCACTTATTTTTAGATTTTAGCTACCGACTAAATGTTCTGAAAAGCAATACGCTGCCTTCTGAATGTAAGAAAAATAAATCTCGATCGGTTACAGAAGACACTTCTTGCCGTGTTTCAAACATCACGCTTTGGCGGCCTTTAAAGGTTCTACCAAGTCGCGGAGTGCAGGAGGCTTAGAAAAAAACATGCAAGTCTCAAGAACAGAAAAAGTATATGTGAATTAAAAGTGCAACAATGCAAGCTGCACGCAGACTGCAGATGAAAGAGCAAGACAACAGCACCAGAGTGAACGTTATATTTAGCAAGGGGAGAGGAAGCAGCAAAGAAGCCGCTTTTAACTGAACATGGCAAACGGAGATGAAAAGATAGGTGGCAGGGTGAGTGTAACAGGGCTGCGAGTTACCTCGCTGCGCCGCTGCTCGCCGCAACATCTGATAACAGCCATGGAAAATCTTATGGTTTCCTTGAGCATATAATTAGCTGCCTTAATGCTACAGTGCCGCTGCACGTCTTCAAACGATTTCAAAATAATCCTAAATGGAGTTGTGTCCTCAAAACACACAGGTAGAGGAACCGAGCTTATTTGCTTTTGTCTATTTTATTTTGCCATTTCTTTTTGTTCTCTCCAAATAAATGTGGTCTCCTGCTATAGCTCAAAAATGCTACAAACTAAAAATGTACGAAGACACACAAGGAATATTTTGATGAGTTTTTGTGGGGCTTTGTTCTGAGGTCCTCAGTATTTCCAAGTTTAGCATCTTCAGCGTCATTTAGCAAGTAGAAGATGCATAATGGATTTTTTTTTTTGTTTAATAAGTATTTATTTACTATAATGAGCCTACAGTGATATGCTCATTTTGATAAATTCTACAGACGCTCTCAAAAGATAAGAGTTTATAAAATTTTTGGTGAGATAGCGCAATTCCTGTCTCCGGATCTCGCAGGATCAGGAACGTTCTTTTGTCAACGGCCCCTCACTTGATACAAGACTGTGGACGTGTAGCCTGAAATATCAATGCAATCTGTATTGTAATTAAAAATGGAGCGCATCAACAATACACAGTCTATTCAGATCCAGGAGCTGAATCTTAGGAGATAAGAGATTCATTCAAAAACCACTTCCAAGTAATTAGGATAAAAAAATGACTATTTGGAAAATGGAATTACTTCGCCATTTCATGTGCCTGCATTGTGCCAGCTGCACAATGAGGATCAGAGGAAAATACTCAGGCCTGCGACATGGGCATTATTAAATGTGCCAGACACTCTACTTGAGATTTCGTTGTACGTTAGATGCGATGAAATTCTAACGAAAGCCACAGCCAATGTGCCAGCGACTTTCTCTGGATTAGGCCCTGGCTGGTACAACTGGTGCATTTTTAGGAGATCGAGACTGGTGTTTAATCTGCAGGAAAAAAGACACCATTGTGTAAGTAAATTAAAAAATTAACCGTTCTGAAAATATTTCATTATCCAGTGTCGTACTTAAGAATTCAAATAAACATGGCACTGCTTGCTTAAAAAGCAATATATTTTACATATAATAAATATAATACAATTCAATACAGACTTTGCACAAAAAAGTACAATAGCCTATTGTACTTGTAGAGTAATTACCATATATTCTTGGCTATATGGTTACCATTTTCAATAAGATTAGCCATATAAATCATCCATATCTGACAAAATTTGCAATTCTTTGGGGTAATTTGTAACTATATTTCCCCATGTTTCAGTTATGCTGTTTATGCTGCTATTTTTTGTTTTTAACATACAGACTGAACCATCTAAAGGTTTCTTTCATCAGAACTCACAAAGCATTCCCCCCCCGTAAGCTTTCTGGAACGAGTGGTTCTGTACACAGAGTATACTCAGGTTTCTAGACATCCAGAAGTCCCCTTATATTTAGATTCCCTACAGTTTGGAAGAGCAGTTCTGACCTCGCATCCATGAGGAAAGTAGTGTCTCCTGGTAACAGCCGTGACCTGGTTACTGTAAGTAACCGATTAGTGGCTGAACACCATCTGGCTGGCTGGGCTGCCACAATCAAATCAGTCGCTGATTGGAAGGTAACATCAAGCCCAACAGAGGTTCAGGACCTAAGTTTGAGAATCCTGTTATGGAGTAACTAGTGGTGCCTCTACATACCTTAGTTTTAAAGAGGGCATCTATAATTGAAGGTTTGCTAGCTAGGCTGCGCCAGTCTAGGCACAAGCCTGACAGATTTCTTTTTCTTTTCTCCTGACCTCATTAAAAGTGATATTTGACACAATATTATTTTTTTAAAACATTCAGGTTGGTCTTGTACATCCAACTCGAGATTTGGGTGCATGATTATCTCGTTTTTTTCTCTCACCCCATGTCATTTCCGACGAAACGTGCATCATTAGCAGATAGGGAAACGGTAACTGTTGTATTCTTAGCATAAAGGTAAATCTAAGGGACCCATAACAGAGATGTCGCTATTGCATTCAGATTTGTTGGTCTCTGAGTTACATTAACTGAGAATATGATGCATTCACTATGGTAGTCATCTGACATTTTGATGGGGTATAAAAAAACAAAAATCAGATGGAGAAAGTCATAAAATAGCTAAATAAGGTGAAAAATCACAGTAGTTGGCATGAATGATACATTCAGGACTGTTACAAAAAATACCTAAAGCAAATCCAACGTGAACAACAATGGGATTTAAAAAGCTAAGTGAGGTCAGTGGTGCCGGCTTTTGTGACTCAGATCAATAGCAATCTATTGTCGTATTGGTGTGATTCCATTCTGGAATCGTGTTGGATTGAGCCTCCGGTGGGGGACCAGAGGCAACACTGCTGGGAGAGTCAATTAGTGACTGATACAGGCCATCCCACTGCTGCCGGGCCACCGGGGCAGAACGGATTAGGCTCCCAGTGGCCCCGCTACGGTTGCAACAAGCTGGGGAAGTTATCTCTCACCCCAGCAGAGGGCAGTCTTTTCCCATCAGGGTCGGGGCACACTGGCAATATGCTGTGGAGTCTAACGCCTCGCTCAGCCACACTGAATCTGCTCTGTGGAGAGAGGGAGAAGAAATGAAGAGGTGGGTGTTGGGGTGGGGGGGGGCCAATTCCACCAAGCACTGGACTACACATCACTGCAACCCTGCTGTCAGTGATAACAGTTACGTTACCTGGCATTCATTCTCTGTGCTGCATCCTGCATTTATTCAGTGCCACTGTGTCTAAACAGAGGGCCCATAAGCATAAAACAAACCCGCAATAAAGGCTGACGCAGTGGCGAAAAAGACAAAAAAAAATAAAACAACAATCTGAAAACAAAACATTGACATCCAAACCCCTTGTTCAAGGGGGAGGAAATTCAATATGTCACACTTCATAGCCGGGGGTGATAAGAGTCATGGGCTTTTTCTAGTTAATTTTTTTCCCCGGGCCTGGCTGTGGCCCACAGTGCATCACAATGTGCCGCTAATTCGCCGCTCTTGTTTGGGCAACAGCAAGCTGCTGGATCTCTGGCACTGACGCCGCGGGCCTTAGCGGCGGGAGGCTCGATGACTCAGAGCGACGCCGCGCCAGCGAGGACTCGGCCCGGCCGTCGTAACACCACCAACAGATGAATTAGCTTGTGCTACAACTGTTTATTTGTGGGGGTTTTTTGTGTCGTTGTTGTTGATCACAGCATTCTGGCTATTTAGCCTTCAGTTTGTGAGGGCAGACCCTACACTGGTCCTCAAAGCGTTATCTTATCAGGCATTCAGGGGCGTGTCCATCTTTGATGCATTGCAGTTGAAAATGGGTTTAGAAAAAAAGAGAAAGAGTTTCACATCAGGACAGCAGGTGATAAGAGGAAACGCTGCTGTGTAACAAAACTACCTTCCGTCGAACGGAGCCACGACCTTCTTGTAGCACATTGCAAATTTATTTTATTTATAAATTTCACAGCACAGCCGAAACTGCTGCGGAGAAGCAGACTCAGCAGTGAGCTGCAGACAAGTGCAATGCCTGAGTGCCCCGTGCATGGTCAGGCCATCGAACGCCACAGTTAACGACAGCAAGAGGAGCACCAATCACGTTGCCCACTGCTGACTGGTGACATGCTCTGGGGAAAATCCGCATTAGGTGAACCCAAAAGGTGCAGTCGCAGGAATGCAAGTACAGCCGTCCCAATAACATGCATTGAGAAAATGAGACTTTGCAAATATCATGTCCGGCAGATATAGTATCAACCACCGTCTTCCTTTGCTCAATTATAACCTAGGTGAAAGTAAGTTATAACTAGCTGGTTAAGCACCATCACTCTTGTCCGGTAAATCATTTCTACCCAAGTGCAAAAGAGTATACAGAAACTTTGTATATATATTTTTGTACCACCCATATTTACCCCTCTTTATGTGTCAGTGGTTTGCAAAGGGCAGTGTCAGCTACAGGAAATTAATTTATAGTGCATTCTCACTTTTTCCAAAAATAAAGACATTTTAGCAAGTAATTTACACCGGCACTGGATGGCAGGGCGGCCGAGTGGGTAGCTCTATTACCTCACAGGCATTCAAATACATATTTTTTGCGCGAGTGAAGTTTGCATGTTCTCTCGATCTCACAAGGGTTCCTCCTCATTTCTCCGGGTTCCACCTCAAGTCCAAGGACAAGCAGTTAGGTTAAGTGGCGTCTCCAAATTACCCATAGTGTGTCCCCTGTGTAGAGCTGGCCTCCTGTCCTGGGTGACCCATTGCCTTGTTGTCCATGCTGCCTGGAACAGGCTCTGTATCCCTTGAAAGCCTAACCATGACAGGCAGTTTCAAGATGGATGGACGGCACCAGAATCTCCCCTGCAACTCAGCTCAAAATTGGGGTGAGCGGAGTACAGGCATAAAATCTTGACAGAGGTGAGAAAATGGTTGAATCTTCGGCACACAAAACCATTACCACCCCTGTGCCGCATGGTTAATGCGACTGCATTATTCCACCGCTGTGATATTGCGGGGACCATGGCTCCTTGTTCTCGTTTTTGCCAAACCCACACAGAAGTGCTTAGAGACATCATAACAAACAGATGCTCTTTCACCTTGCTGCTAATGGGTTGGCGCACAGAACTTCTAAGGATGAGAGGTCCTCAAACAACATTTCACAGCCCACTGGGAGAATGGGGGGGGGGGGACGGTATATGACAGTATATGCATTAGCTTGTTTTATATGCATTTCAATAATGTTAATTATGAAGAAGATGAAAAGATGTTAGTTTTAATCTGTAAAGAGCATAGCATTTTGATGTGTTCATAACAACTTAATTACTGACTTCTGTGTTATTATTGACATTCGCATTTGTTCACTCCACAGCACAGGGATTCACTTAATGTGTAAGGACATTATTTTTAATAAAAGTTTAGAATTTCTTTTTTAAACAGCATTTTTTTGGCAGGTATACAAACACATAATAATCATTACAACAACAAACGGCACCCACAAGTGCTGTCCATATTCCAAGATTTTATCTTATGTAAATTGTTCCAACGTCCTTGTCACCACTAACAGGACGCACTCCGGAGACTCAGGTACCGGTTCTATGCTTCAGTTCACTGCAAGGATGGTCAAACTGGATTCGCATTGGGAACGGGAAAAAAAAAAAAACAAAACAAAAAAAAAATGCTGATATTTGGGATTGGTTCATGTTTTACAGACACATAGGGACAAAACAAAAGGGAGAGACTGGATTTGCACACATATTAAAATCACAGTGCACAATCTGTTACTGCTGAGAGCATTTTTACCATCTGTTATTTTTGTGGAGAGAAACTTTATTAAACCAAAAAACAGACTTAGAAACTTATTATCAATGATAAATGTGTACTGTAAAGAGAAAGGGATACTAGATTTGCAGCAAATCTTAATGCTGCTTTTTTTTACATCAAAGTCACTAGGACTGCCTGCTTATTGTTATGAGCATAAACAATACTGAATAATTTGTTAATTATACTTTGTACTAGGATGGAAACTGTCTGGTTTCATGTAGAGTAAGTCTGAACTATGCTTTTAATAGCTGTGTGTAAGCAGTATGAATGCATGTTAGCGTGTGCCAGTGTAGGTCTGACTGGGCGTGAAACACAACCATGGAGTGACATGTTTATTTGCATGCGTTTCGTATTCCTTTTTCCTGAGTGGAGCTGCATTGTTATGCAGTGTCAGCCGCTAACATATGATGTCAGTTGGATACACTCAGCTCCGCCAATCCTCCTGACATCAGCAACTGATGGCGAATTGTTAGTCAGTCTGACAATGGAGCCAACAAAGGAAATATTTATTAAAGCTTTCTAGATCCTGCACTGGGGAAGGTTCTAGATTCTATGCGTGTATGCATTGTATGGAGGCAAACTCGGAATTCATTGGTTTCGACAAAACAAAAAATACTAGGCCTAATGCAAATATTAATTTCATAGTTGTTTTTTTTATTGCACTCTGCATAAATGTTTCTCTTTATGAATTCAAAAGGTTTATATTCAATAGTTGACATCCTTTGTTCTTTTGGAAAGCTCAATGAAGTTCCCTACTGGTTTGAGCTACTACGAACAAGTCTTTTCAAACACATTTTGGGGCTGCAGAGCTACACCTTCTTGTGCAAAAAGCCAGACAAGCGGAGGACTATCAGAGGGCACGTGGGACACCTGTGGAAAGGAGAGGTCTCCACCAGAATGTGGAAACTTGCATGCAGCAGCCGATGTGCAAGACAAGCAATTTTTCCAGTTTGCACTTTAACACATGGAGCCTCAGAGACATTGAGCTCCATGTTCAAGAGAAAGAACACTCGAGCTCTCAGTGAAGGACAGGGTGAAGGGGACAGACAGAAGCTCCATGCTGCAAGCGTTTCTTACTTACTGCATGATTTAACAACCGTGTGGCTATTACAGATACATAGCACGTCTGTTAGCTTAGCTACATCAGCTAGACATAAAGTAAACACGATGCTATTTCGCTGTTTATGTGAAGAGCCAGTGATTAACTGATCTCTAACAGCTGTACATTTGTAGAAATAATTCTTGATCTCTTGACATTCATTTATGGGAAGCAGCAAATGGGAGGTGGGGGAAGCGAACAGAGCATTTTCTTGTGGAAGATGATGTTGTTTTCAGGAATAATGAGGAGCGGGTAGGAGCGAGACCGGCACGATCCGGCAGGGAAATGCGGGAAAAATAATACAGCCACCATTTTGGCAGCGACTGGAAAGAAAAACCGAATACGGGCCTGCGTAAAACAGGAACCGGAAAAAAAGGAAAATGTCAAGAGGCAGTTTTCTGTTACAGGTCTCTGCTAATGTCTGCAGTTCAGTCTGTGTTGCTATGGGCAAAACAAAACAGAACTCAGTGATATTATATATATTATTATTATTATTATTGTTATTAACATACACATATATAATCATTGAGAAGGAGATAGAGGTAGACCAAATCAGAATGCTTAATCTCACATATCCAGACTGCCCCTGCTGGTAGCACAGGTGAATACTTTGTGAATGGTACTCAGACTAACATTATTATCATTATTATTAGACAAATTATTACCGTTTAAACAAGCCGTAAAATATTTTCATGGAAATTTGAAACATTGTCTTGCAATAGATACAAATATTGATGTTACCTCTATGAGAAAGTATATAAGCAGGTGATTTGGAAGGACTACTGTGCATTTTGTACATATGAATTGTTCACTTTTTTGCTCCTGATTTTCACCATGTACAATGTTTTGGATATAAATTGTGTGATGATGGCTGCCGATGCAGAATGTAGACGATTATCCATTCATCCTCTATGTGGTTATCCTGGTCAGGGACACAGGGAACATTCATTTAGAAATAGGTAACATGATACTAGAAGTCACTGTATAGGAAAAATCTATAAACAAAAAAACTGTAAGTATGTCGAACAGGTAGGACTCTGAAAATGGACTTAGATATTTGTCAGGCAGTTATTAATGCGTTTTTGGGTAGATTTTGATGGATTACAGAAAGGTTATGGGACCCAATGTTTGAAGTAAAAAATTCAGAAAGTCTTGTAGAACCTGTTTCTAATTATTTGCAAAGAATGTTGTCATGTCGAAGAATCACTGTATATTACTTTCTTCCTTAATCTCGAGGTTGATAAACTGATAGAATGTAAAATGATGTAAAAACAGAAATGAATTCTGAAAGCTCATTTTACATAGCTAGACCTTTCCACGTCTAGCTACAACAATCTGATAATGAAAAATGATCAGTACCCCCAGCTAGGTAGATATTGAGCAGAAAGGGCGGAATTTTACAGAAGGTAATAAAAAGTCAGCAGCGAAATCCTCCGCCTGCAACACCATTTCAGTGGCCATTTCAGTCCATTGTACTATTAACATACATGATTTGTTTTTATTAGGATAAATGTAAATAACGTAAACTGGGAAGCAATGCTTCTTTCGCTACAGTACCCTTCCGTCAACATTGCAGGATTTCAACGGTAAATGCTTTATTGGGCAAAATATATTTATTTTACTGCAAATGGACTGTGTGCGATAGTCAAACAGGCATCTCAGTGTTTTCTCCACTCAATCCCGCCGCCATTATTATTAATGTCTTAATGAGAGCCACGTGCTTAAATATTTGTTAAATTGTGTTATTTTTTTAATCAGCATGTAAACTATGTACAGTGTGGTTTACTCCATTCTGCACATTGTGCTTGTGGGCCATGATAAACAATCCAATGTCACACATGCAGAAATTTCTCAGTTTGTCACAGCAAGTGTCGGGGGTAAAATGACGGGAATTTGTACACACTGTCACAGTCAGAACTCTCAGCACATGGTAAGCTAGCAGCTTACAAGTCACGTTTTTTTTTCTTTTACCCATCCACCAGGGATCAGTGATCATTAGCAGTGTGACGGCGACGCGCAAAGCACGCGAGATCAAGCACCAAGCGGTCTTACGTTAATAAATGCGACGGGGCCGCAGCTGAAGTGTTAGCTGTGCCGCTGTGGCTGTTGCGGTTGTAAGTTTAAAGGGCGCCGCCACGCTGCGACTGCCGCCGTCTACCATTGAGTTATGGAGGTGGATGCCTCATATTGCGCGGCACTGTGGAGAACGATCGCCGATGAGTCAGACGTCAACGCAAGCTGAGATTACAAGAAGTGTGTAAACAAAGGCCGCCCTTCCTCGGTTCCCCGGGGTCTTCCTCAATGGTCCTGGGCTGTCTGGCTGTGAACAGTAGCACAGCTTACGGGCCCTGCACTCCACTGTGGCGCTGTCAAAACTGGGGCGGCTTCAGCGTCCGTTTTTGAAAGCGAAGCCATTCGACGACGCAATTTTGCATCGGTCTGTACCTTTCCACCAGTGTAAAATTAGGAAAGTGACATGTAATTGCTTTTATACTCGTGCACCTGACAATTACGCGTTGTAGCTAAACGAAATGTGTTTCATGGGAAGAGATATGTTCTCAGCCTTGGAGTTTTATTGAATTACACCCTGTTTCATGGTAGCTGTAACTGCTGTAAAAACCGTTTTACTTGGAAGTACCATGTTTCATTTCGCACATTAGTAGAGCTCGGCACACATTTCCAGAGATTCCATCACGTTTGGCTTCTGCACTCAGAAATGTTCTGGTAGCAGGCCTGCCGTGTTCTTGGGTCCTGAGCTATTATCATGCAGGAAAGCCGCACTTTATCTTGGAAAGCTGGTCCTATCCTAGGATTCCTCTTCCCGCCAATATACTCCCAATGGAGAATCTGAGCACGAAGTGCAGCAGTTTTGCCTTGGAGGCATCTCCTAGGTCAAGTTATTCATCGCCTCTAAATATAGTCCTTACGCTCTCGGTTAACTGCCTGCACAATCTGCCAGCTGACCGCCTTCCCAGTGAGCTGAAGGATTATGTAACTGAGAGTAGAGAGATAACACCATCCCAGCTGAACGTCCTTGTCCTCCTCGACGATATCGAGGGGAACCAGTGAGAGTGCATGCTGGCTTCTCTCTAAACCGCTGTTAAATGATTCACATTTTCACTCGTACACAATCACAAACAATTCCATCTGCCAGTAAAACTGAAACTGAAATTTAAACCCTTGCCAGAAAAGGGGGGGAGGGTACCCAGCTGAAACGTAACAATTTTACATTTTATGAAAAGCTGTCAGACGGCCAGTGGGAATGGGTCAGAAGATGACTGAACAATGACCGTCCATTCAACATGTGACCAATTTCATTATTTAATCTATGCCAAAGTTTCCTCATGCATCATCAAAACAGTATGCAACATTTCTGATTTTCGTTGTAATGTCCCTTGGTGTTAAGATTTCCAAAGGAAGACAGTTATGTTACTTCAAGTTTGGATCACTAAATGGTGACTCGGTGGCTAGCACTGTAGCCTTGTCTGGCCAAGGTTGGGGGTTCGAGCGCTGCCGATGGATCCGTGAATCTATTCTCAGTCTGAAAACAGTTTAATGGAATCGATGCCCATGCTGTACTGACATAATAACTAGGATGTCCAGAGCCCCTGGTGATAGTCTCCTGGCTCCCCTCGGCCTTGTACGGGATAATAGCTATGAAACACAGATGGATAAACACTTATTGATGTAACAGCTTTACATTACCTGTAACTTAATATAAAATGGCTAAGCAGAGGAGTTAATTATATTTGCATAATGGAAAGCTCACACTGCACTGATATAATTCAAATGAACTTGTGGGTGAAGGGAATTTTGAAAAAGAAATTAAATAGGCTCGATAAGGCCTAAGTCCAGGCAGCCGCTAAAACAACAGAGGTAGACATTAGCAATCCCAGCCCTTTTACTGCTGTGCTATTAAAGACCCTTGACTATTAATTTTTTTTTGCTCTTTTGTTCTGCGAGGTGCTGCACAGAGATTGCCCTCGTGATTTCAGAGCTCACCCTGCGCTGTTTGCGTTGGTGTTTGCTGGGGGGAGTCCCTGCAAAAAAGTCAGTAGGTCTGCCAACATTATCTTTACAAACATGTCGTCTGAGCTTCCTGTGCCACAGAGCACTATATTTGCCATTTTAAAGGTACACTAAGTGTTAAGCTCTGCCAGACCTTGTTCACAGATGATTATAATGATCTCTGTTCTCTCCTTAACACACAAAAAATGGATTTGTTCTTTCCTACTTAAACAGCTCTGAGATTAAGCAAGAGGTATGAAAGCGGTAATTATTTTTAAAATGGGGAATTCCTGATACAAGTAAATTTCCTTTTTTTTGTTTTGGTGCTTAAAATACTCACAACACCAAATGAGCCGGCATAAAACTCAAATCTGGGTCTGACTAATCTTTAACAGCAGAGAAAACAAAGGACAGAAAAGAACACACAACATCAGATTAAAACAGCCTTTTTATTTTCTAAGTATTACTGTTCCAATAATCAGTTCAAAAAAACAAAAATATTGGGTTTCTGTTATTTAAATGAGCTTTTTGCAGCCTATTTAAACAAATTATTAGCAAGCAAATGTGGCATGTATATAATATCTTAGCTAGCTGGCTTTCTCCTAAATTTATATTATGTTATCAGACAAACTTATTAGTGTGGACAGTTATTGCTGACGAATATTATAAATGAAATTATGCATATTTGTGTTGCCAAAACTTTTCTTTATTTGAATATTTAAAAAGCAATAATTATATATATATACACACACATACACACGCACACACACACACACACACAAAGCAGTCATGTTATTTGAACCACAGCAGGTCATATTCATTCTGATGATGTGTTTGTTTATTAAATAGTGAACATCTTGCTGTTTTTGCATATAAAAGTATTATTTCTAGGGCATATTTCCCCTTTGTCTGCAAGTCCTTCATAATACATCACACAATATATGTAACGTACAACATCTGTTAAAAGTTTGTGTGTGTGTGTGTGTGTGTGTGTACTTAATTCGTTCGAGGACTCAGATTGCGACCCGAAAAGTTCGCAACCTGAATCAATTTTTCACATTTACAATAATGTAAATACAAATAATTAGTTCAAATATTACGTTTACGGAAGGCGGACCAATACACAACTGAGCAAACGCTTGTTGGCGGGCTGGTCGCTCGAAAGACGCCAAAACATGGAAAAGAATCACAAAACATCCCCCCAAAAAACTAAACAATTAACATTAAAAGACTGAGCAACAGTCCAAGACAATACAGTAATTTCGAAAATGTGATTTTTTTTATTATACTGTGCATTGTTTTCATATGTCTAAAATTTGTATGAACATTTTGTGATGTCACGTGTTGTATGGTGATGAACTTCTTTGTTTGTACTGTAAACAAACAATACGCAGTTGCCACTATGTGTGAATGGAGAATATAACACTTAAATAGGTGTTACTTAATAAATTATGTCATTAATGAAGTACTGTAATTTTATGTATAGATATGTGACTGTTAAAAACCATCACAAACATGTTTATCAATCACTGAAAGGTACCGCTATAACAGAATGTTCTCTCTCTCTCTCTATTTTTTTTTTCTTTTTTCAGATATTCGACCTCTGAAACGATACAGTGACATACACTGCCCGGCCAAAAAAAAAGTCACCATTTGAATTTTTCGTTGGACCGCCTTTAGCTTTGATTATGGCGCACATTTCTCATGGCATTGTTTCCACAAGCTTATGCAACATCTCACCCTTTATTTTCATCCAGATTAGCATTAATTTCTCACCGAGATCCTGTATTGTCAAGTGAGTTGAACCTCCATAAAGCCTCCTTCAGCACATCCCAAAGACCTTCAGTGAGGTTAAGGTCACAACTCTGTGGTGACCAAGTCATGCGTGAAAATGATCCCTCATGCTCCCTGAACCACTCTTTGACAATTCGAACCCAATGAATCTTGGCATTCTTGTCCTGGAATATGCCCATGCCAACAGGGAAGGAAAAAATCCATTGATGATGGATGGAAGTGTAACCTGGCCAATAGTTTCAGGTACCTAGCTGACTTTACTTATTGCCTCATAACGTTGCTGGGCTGTAATAATGATCCAGTCATTGGCTCTTAAGTATTTGATGATATAGATTCAAATGACACCTTTTTTTTTGGCCGGTCAGTGTACATCTTCAACAAGTTTTTTATACATTCCACAACCGTTCTTGGGCCTAATGTACACATCTTCGTATTTCGGGTGGTTCTTTGGGGTGCTTTCAATGGACCCTTTTGGAGGATGTTTGTGTGTTCGCAGCCTGAAACACGGTTCGCGAACAGGTACAAAAAAATTTTGAACATCTGGTTCGTAACCCGATTTATTCACGAACAGGACTGTTCGTAGGTTGAGGTACCACTGTATACACACACACACACACACACACACACACACATACATACTCATACTTTTTCGGCCAGCGCATGATTCCATATATGTTATTTTATAGTTTTGATGTCTTTATAACTATTCTACATTGTAGTAAGTACAAAAAACACTTTCTATGGGTGTGTGTGTCCAAACTTTTGACTGGCACTGTACATTTCAGTCTGAGTGTATGTATATGTGTACTCACGTCCAAACTGGCACCAATTTAAATTATATAATTTTATTTTTAGGCTGCATATTAGAGAACAAGCTCAAATCATTATTATTATTATTACCCATCTTGATAATACTGGCCATGGTCACGGAAAGCCTGGATACAAGGCAAGGGAAGCCCTACGCCGCATGGGCCATTTAGAGACACAGATTCCTCGGAATACCCGGGGGGAAGCCGTGCCAAGGCAGAAATCCCGAGGGGGCCCAGAACTACCACCCATGGCCATGTGCCACCTATTTATTTATTCATTTATTCATTCAGCCATTTATTTATAGCCTGTCACGATATCAACAGAACACAGGACTGCGGTCAGATGCTGTCATGTTCGACACTACAGGGGTGTAAGGATGGCGAGCGTGTAGCGGAGATGGCGGGGCGCGAGTTGGAGAGCACTGAGCTCACTAACGAGTGTGTCAGGGTTTGTTAGGGGTGGGGCCCTCCCCTTCACCCCCCCCCCCCAGGCTCTGTGGACAGCTCTTATTAGCCAGCTAATGGCATGCCACAGGGGCAGATTAAATGGGCACAGCAGAAACCGCCCCATCATCTTTTCATTTACGATCTTCCATGTAATAAAAGCCAGCCTCCCTGCGATCGGTAACGGCGAGAGCACGGCGTCGACGGTAAATGAAATTTACACCCGGCTCCGTCTGTCACTCAAAGGCTGCAGATGGTTACATTGCTAATTATAATGCCCATGATGATGACAATGATAATATTAATAGAATAATTATACAATAATAGCACAAAAGTGGATTTTGCTGCAGCACTAGTAATTCTAAAGTTTGTTTAGTTCCATTCCCTCCTTTTGTGTTATTACTGAGAAAATGATGGCGCTCCATCTTCAAGGCTTCAGAAAAGAATATTTCCGCCATTAATGTTCATCATTTCTGTAGTATGAGTTTTTTTTTTTTTTTTTTCCTCAGAAAACAAATTATGAAATGCATTACATAGCTTAAACATTTCTGAGGTTTCCTGCCATCTGGAAAATTCCCTAGACATATTTTGTCATGAAGATTGATGAAAGGCTTCGTCAGATTTTAAATCAAAAGCAAACTGCATGTGCAGATTAGGACAGACATGTGGTTATGTTGATAGCGACTAAAAATATTTTGCATCCCTTTCTCCAACCGGTACATTATCCAGCAATAAAACACTTCAAAGCCACTGTCCCCAGATCTGAAACCATTTCTGGTTCTGTCTGAATTTTGTTCTACCTGAATCGGTGCAGTTCCAATAAGCTTCAGGTTTTCCCACATTAAATCGATTAAAAACAGATACACCTCAAACCTGCTTCAAATCTCTGGCTTGCTTTGCCACAATAGTGCTTGTCCAGGACAATGACATGTGAAAACGTCTGTCAAATTCAGCTTACAATTTTTCATTCATCACGTCGGCAAATTAAGCAAAAGCAAAAGTAAAAACCTGCAAATAGCCTGAAATTAGGTGTACTTGGAAAGAATTTTAAGAAAGCCACAAATGTTTGTAAATTGTTGCAGCTCCTGTGATTTCAATCCTTTACAGCGCTCCATACACTCCGTGCCTCGTGAAGCTATGGGAGACACAATTTCTGGTACCCCAAAGCCACCTCTGCCACTTTTGTACAGGATTATTGGATAAGATGGTGCTTATTATCCCGCTTGTGCCACAAAAATGCACACTGCAGATGCAGTCGCAAGTTCTGCATGTTTACCAGCTTCACGACCAAAGGCGGGCCTCGGTGTTGGGAACCCCATTGTCCAGGCTGGAGGCTTCATTCAGGTCCTCCATCAAAATAAAATCCAGGAGGCCACTGAGAAGCTGGCCATGGCTTGGCTGGGAATGAAATACCTGTACTTTGGGAGATAACCCCTCTCCTCTTTTCTGGGGAGTTTACCGCTTTCCTCAACTACATTAGTCGCCTCCATTTGAGGCATGGGGGGTCACACACAGAAAAGCCAGAGAGCTGAAATTTCAGACAGGAGAGAGTTAAGTCTCTTATCTCTGGCCTCCAGAAGAAATTCCTACTACAAGCCACAGTCCACTGATTTCCGGCTTTCTTGCCCAATGCCCTATTTTTACTCTCCACTCTAGAGTACCACTGACAGCTTTTTCCTTGTCACTGACACATTTCCTGCCATTTTCACTTTGACATTTCTCTCCTCTCCAACGACATTTCAAACAGCTCGCTTCCTCGGGTTGCACTCCTCTTATTCTAAACGTTTCTCCTCCCCTCTGCGTTTTGCGTGGCCCACTTTGCGCGGCCGTTACGCAAGGTTTCTGTTTGCCCGATTTGCATGACTTGACGCAGGTGCCTCTGCAGCCATCATAGGTGCTTCCCGGAGGAACCAGCTACATCGGTGATGAGAATGAGAAGCCTGGCACCCTATTCATCAACAGTGCTATGGATTCACTCCTCAACAAAAGCTAGATGGATGGCTGTCAGGGACCGGGCGACGGAGAGCTCGATTACCTAAAATCAAACATAAATGCGGCATCATCGTTCTTTTCATTGCCAGCTGTGGTCTTTGCCCTCTCATCCAGCTTGTTATATAAACCTTCTCTCCCTCTCTGTGCTGCAAAAAAACACTTAAGACTGCGGCTGCGTTGAATTTTGACTGGCATTCTGACTGATCGTATTTCACAGATTTCAAGGAGAATTGGGAATGACCCTCTTTTTCCACCCCAGAAACTGTGCTTCGACCTCAAGAGCTGAAGACGAAGTGTCTATCGTAATACCATACATCCACTTGGTGTTCTATAGTCATCAAACATTCTCTATCTTTCTGTTGTCCTAGTAGGGAGGTGAGTTGGGGAAATGTTGCATGCTTTATGCAGATTGCAGCAGAGATCTTTGACTTGAACAGAGTCTGTGAGTCACCTTGTATGAGTGAAAATGTGACTAATGAAAACAACACATATGTGAAATCTCAGAAGTGCGTACAAAACATTCTGGTTGCTTCATGCAATCGATTTATAAGGGCTACTAATTTAACACGTTTGTGAAGCCCAACCATGCAATCTTCTCAACATCTCCTCAGTACGGCAGCAGCCAGACTAAACAGCCGCGGCTGGTTTGAAAGCAGCAGATTCAGCTACAGACAAATTCAAACAAAGTCATGGATTTTCACAATTTGATATGTTACACAAAGTAGAAATACATAGCTTGTAAATTGACCTAAGTGTGATATCTACATGGAGTATATGATGTGTTTACAGCAAAATGCCCAACACAGCAAAAAGTTAAGTCTAATAAAAGTGCCAAAGGCATGCATCTCCGTCATTATAGCTAAAAATATCCATCTATCATACTGCAGACCCAGTGCAGGGTCACAGTGACCATAGAGTCTGTCCCGGGAAACACAGGGAAAAGGGTACAGACCTCCCTGGATGGGAAACCTGTCCATCACAGGGCAGACAAACTGCTTTATCATGCTGCATGTTTTTGGACTGTGGTAGGAAACCTACATAGAAACATGGGGAGAAGGAACTCTAAAGACACGCAGTCAGCTGGGATTTGTGCCTTCAAGCCGGCAAGTGTGAAGCCGGGATGACCTACAGAGCCACCCGTGACCAAAACTAGATTTGGCAAATAGGCACAAAGTGGGACATATTTTACAGATTCATATCCGCAGCAGTGGGTGCAGAATTAAATCTGGCTTAGCCGTGTCAGAAAATGACCTCACATGTTCCACGTGCATCAGAGAGAAAGCCAAAAAAGAGGTTTAAAAAAAGCGTTTCGGTGCTTGACGCTGATTCATTAAGGAGCTCATCTGAATTGAGGGGTGTGACTTAACACAATGTAAACAAAGGCGTTGTTTTCTTGACTGTGAGAATCAGTCTGTGCATATACCCTGCTCATGTCTAAAGAAAACTCCATCGGCAACATACATATTTCACCGGTAGCGATGAGACAACAGCAGAATGCAGTGGAAAAAATAACCAGGTTTTGTCTGAGACTGATTCCTTTTTATCGAAATTTAGGTGTGCAGGCAACCAGGAGAGGCTTCAGGGCACCTGCAGCAGTATCTCAAGCGAATCGTCGGTGCTCTAGTTAAAACAGGGCCTACTGATAAGGCATCATCCAACAACATCACAGCAGCGTAATTGTTCAAATGTGAGGATGTCACGTCAGTTAAGAAGTTGTCGGGAGACAGAGAAGAAAGTGAGAATAGACTGAGACACAACTGCTTGTCCCTGCTAAGGAAATAAACATTGCGTATGTATGCTGGATGTCAGAATTTCTGCCTCTTTTCTCATGGCTGGGTCCTTCTACGCCCAATTAAAGGAAAGGGAGCCGCACTGTGCGATATGCAAAATGTTTCCTCTAAAAAAAAAAAAAAAAGGTGTGAATGAGTCATGAGCAAAACAATCAGTAGGATATGCAGAGAAGTAATTTCACCCTCAATTTTTCAAATGCGACAATTATCTCTTTTCTTATGTGTTCTTAGTTGTTTTTTTTGTTTGTTTAAATGAACCCTTAGCGTTCCTCACCATGCATATCTGATGCACAGACCACCTATGTGGAATTTATGCGAGGGAATGCAAAATCAGATGTCAAAATCGATGATCCACTGAAAACCAAATAATTCATTTTGTATTTGCATGCGTTATTTTCCATTAAGGGTTCGGTAAGGAAATTTCAAGCCACCCAACAAAAACGTTTTATTATAAAGTCACAGACCAAACAAGCCGCAAAAATGGTCACGCCTCAGCTAAGCATCTCACGTCCATGCCATCTCCATTTCTGCTCCCTGTCTGCGATATCATAGGTGCCTGTGATGTCATTACCGGCAACCAGGCAACTGCAGTGGATATAATGATCTCACGACTGCTACACAACCGTATGCCTTCGCCAGCCAAAAAGGCCAAGGATGGCATCCTAATCTTTGTGTTAAGCAGCTCCGTGCACAGAGGCAAATGGAAAATGTTCACGCATTACCAAAACCATTTATCTACTGATTATTTACAGTTATATCCTATCTGACTCACATACAGGGTGACTCAGCTTACAGTTTCACACTTTTAGTGTTTCGCGTGACTGTTTATTAACTGACTCAAACCTAAATAAAGAAATAACATGATTGTACTAGCAGGGAATCATGGTGAAAAACGTAACCCAGTCATGCATTCTTGCATTATTTGGGTCAATATGCCCTGAATTAATTTTTCCTAAAAGGCCCTTATTAATTCACAATATGTTCTCTTTTGACACTAAGAGTATTACATTCTGAAGACTCCAAACCCCAAGTTTACATATTAATGAGTTAGATAAACAGAGTATTATATTATATAATGAGTATTAAAGATAAACAGTAGACAGTGATAGACTAAACAGGAATTACTGCAGCCAGACCAGCAACAGCAATCAGTTAACATGTTTACTACAGTAAGAATCTAGATCAAATGCAACTTAATGCCTTTTCAAGTCAGTAGCAGGCAGATTCATACAACTCCCCGTGGGCATTTTTCCATCTCATAGGCAAGATTTTCTCTCTTCATGGATTCCTGGGAACTGGACAAAGGTACGCCTGAAGACATGAAGGTATTTTTTTAAAGGGATTAACATTATGTTGGCTTAACAAGTGGAACTCGTCATGTGACAGGGGCCAAACGGCAGTGCATGTGGCTGGGCGCTAATCATGCTGAAATGCAGTGATGGCTGCTATGAGCCATCGCTGCCCTCAACGTGACACAGGGGGCACTGATGTGACCTCAGGCATGTGCCTTTCAGCCTTGAAAAGCATTTATGGACCATCTTCTTCATGTCCGTGGTGGATCCGGGAGTGTCGCCTTCTGGACACCCAGCTCCTTGAAGGAGCAGGTGAAAGCCAGTCACATGCACGTCAATCAGGTATACGGAAGTAATCAACATAAAACCCACATAGATACCAGTAATAAATCTGTAATAAATGTCATACAAAAATGTGGAACCACTGCTTGGAATGCTAGCAGCGTTCTTGTACACCTCACATGCTACTTGCAAGGTCTGAATTAAACCCAAAAGAGGTACAGAACCTGAACTGCCAGTAGCTATGGAGTCTAACTTGCACTCGATCCAGAATCAAGTGTCTTTCTCCATCAAACGTTGCATTCATGATTAAGGTTGTCCCAGTTAAGTAATCTTGCATCGTCCACAATTTTCAGCACTTATGATCCACCAAACTGTTACCATGTGCAAACTTTCACCATAAAACGTGACAGTGGTACTGAAAAATGACCCTGCTAAGAATTTCATATACTATTCTGGCCCACATATGTGGATTCTATTATAAAACAAACAGGTGACAACTGATTTATGAAATTAGACAGTTCATTTTCACATGACAAATTTCCAGGTTTCAAGAAAATATGAAAACGCTTGAAAAACATCTACATAAATATATCATATTCAGAAGCGCATAAAAAACTAAAATAAAGGGTTCATTATGCAAATGTGGGTCGGTGAATTATTACCTCACAGAAGAATGGCTCAATGTTCCTTTGCAGGTTTACCATAGAAACCTTTGAACTCTGCACTTTATATACTTTGCACGCTTTATACACTTTGCAAGCTTAAATCGATAATTCCACATTTAAAAATCAATCATTACATGTGTCTGCTTTGCTTTTTCTGGACTATTTAATTGAGCATGATATTGCTGTTTCAAGAACCAACAGGACGGCAGTGTCTTTATTAAATTTCAGTTATTTGACAGCTTGTTGCAAGAGAGCACAGCGTCTTTTTTAAAAGAATCATTAAATTGTCACACACAATTGTTGCCAGTAAATTAAAATCTCCATGCCACATGGCTCCTTAGTGTGTTTGTACATTTGCTGGGGGAATAATTGTCATCAACTGCTGTCTTCATTTGGAGGAAACCTCTGTTTAGGTATAACGACATTATTGGACCGCAAGAATATTTTAATAACCAACAGCTAGCATTAATGTCATTATGTCAGAAACCCACTTGGCGGAGGATCTTCTCTGACGATTTCCATATCACGGAAATATTGTGATAACCATCTCTGGTTATATCTTTACACAATGTCATAAACTCCCAAGCAAAACTGTTAACCTTGAGGATGGTACATCTGGGCTTTGTGACTGTGTTTGACATGCATCATGAAGTAACGAACACACATGCTGAAATGCCTCTGTTGCCATGCCAAGCCCTTGCATGCATTACCTTTGAAAGCATGTCATTATCTGCTCTTGCAAGGTGTGTGTGCATGCATATTATACACACACACACACACACACACACACACACACACACACACATATATATATATATATATATATGTGAGT
>JAODLD010000136.1:128911-149933 GCA_026781065.1 Mormyrops boulengeri
TCATGTTGGGATTAGAGTTTTCTCCATAGAAATGGAGAGTCCCCACAAAGATATAATCACAAGCTTGTGTGTGTGTGTGTGTGTGTGTGTATATATTATATATATTACACACACACACACACACACACACACACACACACACACACATACACACAAGGGTTGGACATAACAACAGAAACACTTAACAATAAATATAATTTTGAACATATTCTGGGGGGTGAAGACAGTGTACATGTACTTTGTGGCCCAAAACTGTTCAGTGCCGTTCAGATCTGATGATTGTCGAGGGCATGGAAGCTGTTCAGCTTCATCCTGCTGCTCATGAAGCCACTCTTGAATTTGCTTAGCAGTATTTATGGGACCATTATCAGATAGGAATATAGGAACAGAATGAGGGAACAGTGTTTGCGCACCATGGGGCCCTGTGAATATTGCACGTCTTACCCCACGAGGTGATTGCCCATACCATTACCCACATTCTGGGATGGCGGCTCCCCTTACTTTATCCAAACGTATTAGCAATTTTCCCATTAAATCTCTGTTGGCGAACTTGGATTTGCGTCCATTCTTACTCCCTGACAATGTCATTTATTTGTGTTTGATATGCTGTCATTATTTAGACCGTCCCCTTAACATTAACAAATTTAGCAGTTCTTCTGAAAGGAAATCATGGCTCTGGAGGTTCGACCTCTTAGGAATTATGCTACTTGCCTTGTGTTACTTTGAAAACTCACATATTGATATGCTGATTGGCAAACCTCTTCTAAAGGTGACGCATCCTGCTAATTCAGCTTAATGTTACTCACCTTAGTAGCTATGTTTGTAATTGCGATTGTTACATCAAAGCTGAAGTCCTTTTCACATGGTGATGCCAGTACGTTGTCAACACCCCTGTATGTATGTGCGACACATCCACACATTGTGATTATGTGCCAAGAACACAAACCTGTAATCAGAAGACAGACTGTAACCTAGAAGGACCTCTTAATGTTGAATACTTGTGCCTGAACTGTAAACATCCTCTATAATTGCAATAGCCACCATAATTGCAATAATAATGCGGATTACTAAGTACTGTCAAAAAATGACCGCACAACTGTTTTTCAATTACGGCTTGTAAACAGAGCTTCACATTGTGTGCACATTGCCCCATTATAAAATAAAATAAAAATAAACGAATCAAGATGATCCATATGTGTGAAGAGTGAATGAGCCTGATAATACACAGAACAGCAATAATGGACACAGAGGCAGAATTTATAATCCAGGATATTCTCTGCTCTGTAATTTATTGACATAAATTGCTGAAGTGTCCAAAAGGAGCAGTCAGACTTATCTGGGAGCCACATCAGGAAGATTTGTTATAAAATTCATGACAGAGAAAAAAAGCTAAAAAACACACGCGCACGCACACGCGCGCACACACTTCTGACATATTTCTAATTTAACCTCCATATAACCTTTTTTTCAGCATCTAACACAATGTTTAATCACCTTAAGTGTTACTTTCAACATGCCTGTGTACAATCATTCAAAGGTACATTAATTTCCCCTGGATATCAAGGACACCTTGAATTCACTGTAAGTGGCAACAAACAGAGCAGTTGAAATGTTTACGCGCAAAGATAAACAGCGACAGAAGTGTATCTGACTTTATCTCTGGTAGATATTGCCGATAGGTGTTTTCGCATTTTGTCTCAGAGGAGGTCAGAAAAACTAGCTATTATGTGTTCTGCTAAACATGCCTTTTGCGATTGTTATCATTGGCCTTAAAAAAAAAAACAAAAAAACCTTGTCCTATTTTCTATTGCACCGCATCTTATGACTGCACTAAGGGCCAGAAATGGGCCTTTTAGCAAGGCCCCACCCCCTTCCTTCCTCTCTTCTTATGGGGTTTTTCTTTTTAATAGGTCCTAAAATGCATTTGCTCATACCACATAAATTAGGTAATACAATAGTGTCATAAAGCCTTAATAACCAGCATATTATGCCTTCATAAGCGCTTCATAAACCACAAGAGACACACCCTGTTCAAACTGCGTTTCCCAGTGAAAGTCACGGTACAAGCCAGACATACAGCTACCTAATGACCTCACAGTACAAGCTGACAGAGTGAACCAGGTTATGAATTTGTGACTCAAACTGTACACATTGCATTATATTCTATGCAATTAAATGCTATAAATGTTGTATTGATGAGAAACATGTCATTCACACGTTTGCAATTCTCAGAAAGAATGACAGCTTCATGTTTCTGTGAGCTACTTCCACAAGCAGATGGCCAGATGGCAATAAAGCAGCGCAGTTAAACTTAGGAAGAAAGAAAACATTTAAATAAATAAATCCTTTGCAAACACACATATCGCTCACTGTACCTCTGTCTCACATTTCCTCTTCTTTGCTCAACCGTTCATTTTCAATTGTAAACTTTCCAAGAAATAAAAGATAAACAATGAATAAAAAATAATGTCCATTTTTTTATTACTCCTGAGGGCTTGTAATAAAATGCAACCCTCCCTGAAAAACGCTATAATTTGCGTCCCTGTAAAGTCAACAAAATACCAAAGGCTGAAGAAACATTGTAACCTGGCTGTACGACAAAAATGAAACATAAATAAATCTCAAACACATGATATTAAATACATTTTCTTATATTTGCTTTCACCTTTACCCTACAGAATGCTCTGGCCTCCTCTAAAATTCCTTGACAGACACATAAACCACAAGTAAAACATCGCATAACTGTTACAGTTGTTTCAGAACGTTCATCGAGACTTTGAGTGGACGAGGCCTGTTATTCCAGCATTATGTCACTTCTTCCGATATAGCCTGGCCCATCAAAATCACACATGCCTCATTTACAATTTATAACTCAACCAACTATCAATAATAGGAAAAAGGATTACAGCAAATCCATGGTTCAGGAACTACATACCATTGAGGTCAACGGGGAGAAATCAAAGGGGATGACCTAACCCATGTTTCCTTACCGCAACTAGCCAGCAAACAAACGCTTAACACTGCCCTTTATGGACTGACCGAGTTAGGAATATTAATCGGAGTCCTCAAAATGCAAGTGTACTCTGTTTACTTTTAATCCAAACGCATCTCTGAATCAAACGTCCACACTAGTGCATCACCCTTCCTCTCTCAGAAAATGCCCACTGGAGGCTTTTAACTGTATCTTGCATGTCCAAGATTTCACAGCAAGTTGACCGCAATCTTTTTAAAGCTGTGCATCTCACAGATCATTAACTACACGGAGGGCTGAATAACGTTAGGGGAGAGCACCATGACCTCTCTACATAAAACGAATACTCGTACTAACGCCGTCCTTATTCAAGAAGATAATTAAAAGTTACAGATAATCCTCAGTCTCAATGACTGCTAAATTCCATGGTTTTTCTTGATTGTTTTGTTGGGTTAGTAGACTGAAAATACAGTGTGTCACTGTGTCTCCATGTACAATATTTGCAAATGATTGCACAAACTATAATATATACTTAAAGCAGTGAAAAATGGCGCCAAGCTGGCAAACGACCTGCACATAATTCCCATCCAAGAATTTCAGCCATACTTTTTGCTAATTCTCAACAAATCCACATCAATTCTAGAGCATTTTTCCACACCTAAAAACTTGAAAAATACAAAATGTCATCTTACGGGAAAAAACAGCGCCTTTCACCATCTGATTAAAATCAGTATTGAATGTGGTGGGACACTGACAACAGAAAAATAACTGCAACAACAAAAACAGGTAAATGATACATCAATCAATATAGCACTTAAAAAATACATGGCCACAAAAGCAACAACGCACAAAAGGTTTTTAAATGCACTCCAAATGCAGTCTCATTCGTTTCGATTGGTTTTGGTGCCTTTAGATGATTATTTCCCTACAGTTCACACAATGATGTATACCAGGAAAAGAATAATCCTAACACAATACTTTTTCTGTGACAGTACTTCAAGTTAATAAAAATAATAATAATCATGTAAAAAAATAACAACTACTACTTTTTTAATGTAAGTTTTTGACACAAGCTGGTGACTATGCCGCACCAAAAAAGTACACACTGGATCAATAGATTAAAGAATGGATCCTTTGAAGCCCAGAAACTCATTTCATGCCTGCTGTTATCCTGATAACCCTTGTGTTTTGTGAGGGGGGGGGGGGGGAAATGTCATTCTCTGTCTGGACAGGTATACGACGGTCGCTCTAATTACTTGCATAGCAGTGGGTAACCCTAGACAGCACTGACTTTATCTTAGTTAATAAAACATCATGATTTCTACCAGATGGCATGCTTGTGTTTCACTAAATACTACATGACCTGTTTCACCTCGAACAGTTGCCATGTTTACAGGTGATTTTTTTTTGTTCTTTTTTCCCCCCTCCTTTTTTCCAAGGACAGTGAGTTCATTATTTTTCTTATAGAGGCAAGTAGCTATGGAGATGGATCTGAAATGCACTCGGTCGAACGGCACAGGGAAAAACAAGAGTGTTCTTCTGCGCTGTAAGAAGATCCAAAGGATGCTGGTGCAGCATTAGCATGTGAGGAAACACTGAGGCGCTAAGCTACAAACACAGCTTTATCTGCAGTCCTCGGCGCATTGGCGACGTCGTCTTCAAACAATGCCGCAGAGCGGTGCAAATGTTCTCCTTAAGCTATTTTTAACGAGAAACAACAAACAGCATCTACACCCACCGACCCACCCAGGCCTCTGGCTCTTAAAAATGGACGATTTACTGCTCCGTAAATGCATGACGTCGACAGGCAGGATCAGCGGTGGTCTGTCTGCTTGGGCCTCTGAGGTAATTTAAGAAGTGTGCTTAACAGTCAAGAAGAGAAAGGAAAAAAAACAAGCTTTACATTTAGGACACCTTTGAGGTAAGGCAGTTGTTTTTAAAGACTGAGACTTAGGAAGACCTAGTGACCTTTACGTCAGTCACGCCAGACATATTCTGCTTTTATGCCACATATCTTGAAGATCTGTTTGAAGATAGCAGGTGAAAACACCCACCCACCCCGTCCTTGTCGTCCCACTCGTCAGTCTTAGTTACTGGACCTAATTGAAATCCTTTCACGCTGGGATCATGTCAGACTGTACAGGCCTGTCAGATATAAGTGCTGCCTGAGGCAGTACACATGTTCTAAAGTTTTTTTTCCCCCTACCATTAAGTGCTGCAAGCATAAGAGACTTTTTAATTAATCATCTTTTCTCCACAATGGAAGCTCATTATTTATATGTGTATGTGTGCGTATATATGTGTGTGTGTGTGTGCGCGTGTATATATATATATATATATATACACACACACACACACACACACATATACACACGCGCACACACACACACACCACTGGGGCAGTACCACTGTCAGTTTGGATGCATGGCATCGGCTCGGACCTGGGGAGGGCCATAAGGACTGTGGATAACATGGACTCCCTCACTTAAATTTATCACCCATTTGATATGTGTGACTAATTTCATTGTCAGCCACTGCCTGGGGAACAGAAAGGGGGGGGGGGCGGTGTTCTGGGGGCTGTGACCTGGCCTGGGAAGGCTGCTCCAAAGGCAGGTCTGAAGTTGGCCGTTTCAGGGTCTGTTTGCACAGCATGGGCCTCCAGAAGACCAGAAGAACGCTGATGTTTGCCCAGACTCTCCGGCTCTCTGAACACACCCCCAGCAGCATATTCCCCCTTGATTTTCCCTCCTTTTTTCCCCCCATTTGGCTATTTCTTCATTACCATCCAAAGTGATCCGGAGCACTCGTTATGGAGAAGCTCTGTATAAGGAACTTTGCGATAAAAATAACAACAACAATACTGATAAATAAGACAAACTAGGTGATTATGTACTTTTCTACTAGGCACCAAAAGAGTATATGCCCTGATCTACAGCTTCAGAGCCCCGAACATCAAGTCCAGATAACATGCTGAGATAAAGTATCAGAAACAAACTCTCACACTTTGCAGGTTTTACCTATTGTTTCGAAAATAGTCAATCAGATAACATTTAATCTGGTCATTTTTCTTGTCATGCACAGACAGCAAGCGATTACTCTGAAAAATATGGTTTGACAATATCGAAAAATAATGACCTCTATTTTAAGGAGACGATATTAAAACCTCAGTCCTGATCTGTCAAAAGTAATTTAAACTTACGTCCTCTGTAAAGGAAAAGGCATATAACCGAAATAAATGGAAATTATACTCTGAGGATCCGGTTCAGCATTTATTTGCAATCCTGGACTGGAGAGTCACTTTACTGGTGCAAAAAAAAAAGAATTTTAAAGAGGACTTTGGAGACTCATTTGTTGTTTTGTCTACCAGTACTTGGCGCCAAGAGTGTGGCGGATTCAAGTTTATGCGCCTCAGCATCGCTTTGCTGGGGTCATACAGTAGTTGCTCATCTGGAAATGAAGCAGGCAAAGGCACATCTTATGAGAATGACAGCTTTTCTTTCAAGTCACTGAATCTGGTGGGTGGATTGATTACAGAAGAGGCACAGATGACAGAATTAAACGGAGCAGCAGGGACTGTGAAGGGCCTGGTAACTCTGTCCTGAAGACCATCTCCACATCCTCATATTATCCGTATTATGCATTTAAAAATGACCCTATTTAACATGTCAGTGTAGTTTCGAATAAAACAAAAACTATAGGCTAACACAAAGATAGAACGTGAAAGTGAATAGCTGAATGAAGTTTAAAGCATTTGCTTGTTTTAATTAACACTCTAAAGTGCAAGCTCGCACACTTTTTTAAAAGAGCAGAGAAAAATTTTAAGAAATTACTGAGCGTGTCAGCGTGTGGCCAAAACTCACATTTGACACCATTTGAAAGCAAGTAGCTCGAAAGGAAGGAAACGTTCTAAACTTTGCAGAGCCTCAAACAACTAAAAAAGAAAATCAGCCCTGTGTGATAATGAAACTAACATCTCATATCACTCATAACAGGGCACCTGTGAGACGCACTCTTGATTTCTGAAAAATGTTAGGCATTAAAAAGTGCCAGCGCACGTACAAAAACAGCAAAACCACTAAAACCTCTCACATCTTTGTGAGACACGGGGAAAATATTTCTCCCATTTTTTACATAACATTTATTGTCTACCTGGTGAAAGAAAAACAGTTCTTAATCACACGCTGCCTCATTTTAGTTAAACAGTTTTTAGTTAAAGTTTGCAACGAACAACAAAAATCTAGGGAATAAAAGAACTGACAAAGATTCGGTTTGGATAAAAGATGCGGATTAAAATCAACCAATTACTGAGACAATGGGCCAATCGTTAATCATCTTGTTAGCGTTCGTGCTGCCCTGTGTCAGAGGTGCTTATTCAAAACATGACCCAGACCCTTAGGTTTCTGAACTACGTTTAATCAAGTATGCCTCTCTTCTACAGACACCACCCCACCCCCCCCGGAAAAGAAAAGAATCTTCCAAACCCTTTCCTTCATGCACTGCATGCTAAATCAGCCATTTGCACTGCAGCTTACCTGTACGTATCCCATTTACAACAAACTTTCCTAAAGCAATGAAGGAATTCAGTTATAATAGTACAGCACTGCACAATTAAAAAAGGCCATGTTACACAGAAAGACTGTCTTTGCCCTGAACTTAACCCGACTTTGGACTTCAGTCTATACTTATCATCAGTACGACCTCGCCTTACATGTCTCTTCCATCTACCCAGATGTGTAAGCCACACACCGCCATTATTTCTATCCGGCCTCTAACGACTACCGCTACCTTCCAGGAAACAATTTCAGGAAAAAAAGCAATAACAACTAATACGTGCCCTATCTGTGTGCATTGTGTTGCGAATGCCATAAATAAATCATATACGAAAAAAAACAAAAAAACAAAAAAAAACAATGTTGACAAAATGTTTACATTCCCGCCAACTGGGGGCTAAAGTGTGGACATCAGGCAGCTGCATTTCAACAGACGCAGATGGTTGGTAATATGCAAATGTGAGCAATTAGTTTTTTCTTTCTTTCTCCTCCTCTGCCTAGCAGTAAAAAACTATTACCAAATATAATGAGCACTTAATGGAATACCCACGAGTCAGCTTCTCAGTAGGTGTTGGCAGAGCCTGTGAAGTATTTGGCCGCAGGTTGTGCTAAGAGTATGGCCCGTAAGCCCCAGAGGACCACAGCTCTTATTTACTAGGAGTCGCGCTGAAGCAGGTTCCGTCAAAGTAACAGCCCACTTGGAGACAGCAGACACTCATCCGTCTGCCAAGTTACCTAATTAGTACGCTGCTATCTCTCTCAGCATCACTGATGCGGCGTTAAACACTAGACTCGGCCCTTTTACTCACTAGATTGTCCATTTTTAGCATTTCTTTTCCAGAGCTGATTAATGTACAGTTTTTGTTTTAAAAAAAAAGGTAATTAATTTCCCACGTATGCAGGTCCTGTACTTCAGTGAGATAAAACCATCTCCCTGAGAATGTTTTTCCTTATCAGCTGCACTGATCCATCCCGTGTGGAACATCACCCTCCAGAATACACTTAGGAACGCAAGAAAAAAAAAAAGAAAAGTTTCACCACACATACAGTAACATCCATATATCTTGTCCAAATTAAAATAATCAGCTTTTAATGGAGGCCATAATCTAAAAACGATTAGTAAATTATTTTTTCAAGCTGAATGATAATTAATGGTCATTCCAGTCCCCCCCGCCAAAATGATGAGGCTCCATCACTCAACTTCAGTGAATCATGAACGATGGAGGCAAGTCACTACACAGTCAAAAGGAAAACTCAACAACACGGAGGCCGTCCTGCCTCCCCACGTGAGAGTATGAAAACCCAATGGAAAGCAGTTTATTACAACACCTGCTGAATTTGTTCACTGAATAGTATTCACTTTTCCTAAAAAATGCAGCAGGTCTCAGACAATACTGTAACGGCAAACGCAATTCGCAGGGACACCCAGGTGAAAAGATGGCAGAAATTTGCCCCGCTAATTACAAGAACGATGCTGCGACAAAAAGCTTGATTTTCAGGCAGATATTTCTGGGTAAAACAAAAGTAGAAACTTAAGTTTAAGTAGTAATAACTTCCAGCAGTAAATGTGAATTTCATATTTTTTGTGTTTTAGAGCGAAGGGGAAGAATGAGGAAAAAGTGATTATGTTGCCTTTGACATTTAAAGGGCAAAAGAGACTATCAAAACCAGAAATCCTTCCTTACTGCAGTAGTAGTCTTATCTACACATGAAATACATAACAGCTCTCGTTTCTGCCTTGACACTCTACAAGCGAGTCGCTCGATCAGTAAGCACAGACTGCCAGACACATAAATAAGATTGCTGCATGTGATAGTTTTATTTTGCCCTTGCTTCTTGTTTGGCACACGTCACAGGACAATGGGATTCAGTAAATCAAATTGTCCCAAATTTTGACTAACAAATTCAACTAGCAACCCAGGGTGCAGTGAACACTTGCTGTGATCCTACTCCGAACACCTTTTTGCGGGACACATACAATTTCCCTTTCCCTTGTATTTCTACATGCAAAAACGTGCCTCTTATTTCTGTACTGTATATGAGGACTCCTAGTTCAGTTTCATTTTCAATGGCAGAAATACATTTCTCAGGATCAAGCCCTTCAATTTACCCAGACACTACTGTAACATCTATAGGCTTTATTCTAACAATTCAGCTTAATTCAGTATTAATTATTTATAGTTTTATCAAGTGTTATCACACCTTTCTACACTTTTCATAAAATAAAATTTTAAAAATCATACTCATGTTGCTGCCTTGCGCTCCGGACATTTCTGGTTTAAACCTTAAAAAGGGTCTTTTGTAAATATAGTCTCGATTAGCAACAGGACCTGTAAACCTGTGTACTTTTGATATTTAAAATGTTTGCAATACTCTGAAGTTAAAAAAAAAAAAAAAAGAAGCATAACAACCTACAACTGTTGTATTTTTTCAAATTCTTAAATATTTCGCTAGTTGGAGTTGTTAAACGTTTTTAACGTTAGAACCACACACACACACACACAAAAACAACCCTGAGTGAATCCTTTCTGCAGCCTATTCTAACTGCATTCCTTTCTGCATTATCTGAATGGACTCACTCTGTCCAACTATGAATAGCAATGGTGCACAGATTCCTCAGTCAGCAGAAACAGACGAATGACTGCGGTAAACGCCAGCACAGCTAGTCAAGCCGGGCCTGATTATTCCTACCTAATTAGCATTTTCTCTGTGGCATACTGCAGTCATGTCGAAATAGCAAACCTATTTTCTGAAGCCCAGGTTACGGGTAAAAAGGGGAGGGAGCTTGAAAAGAAGACAGATTTTTTTGCAGGTTAAAATACATTTTATTTTCTACTTATATAAAATGCATATACAAAATCATTTATTGTACAATTAACAAGGTATATATATTGAAATGTAAAAGCTTCCCGTATTTAATGAATGCATCTTTTTTATAACATGGAAAACAGCTATGTTAAAATTAATCATTATAGGTGCAGTTAAGTTTAGTTATAGAGTAATATTATAAGTTAGTAGTGTTGAAATGTATGCAGTATGCATCTTTATAGAACCAGCCATGACATTTTGACTCATAAGAAATATAAAATTTAGTGGCCTACCACTGAAATTAAGAAAGACCTTACCAAACCTTAGTTTAGATGAATGTAGCAGCACAAGGTTAACAGTAATTACACAGCTTCATGTTATTTTTAGCCTGTTAAATCATCACTCGGTGTGCTGAAATGAGTGAGCTCTGAAAGCCGGCGGATGAAACTTCAAAATGGTTAAAAAATGATCCGGGACCTCCAAGCCATCCGCTGCTTAACTTGCTCACTTCCCACACACTCAATCATTCTCAGCTCATTATCTAGTCAGCACATGCACAAAAGTGAACTCTTATATTGAGGAATGGAATTTCTGACAGTGGTTATATGCAGCCCTGCGTACAGACAAGAATGATTCATGACTCATGTCTTCTGTTCTCGAAAGTTGCCTTTACATTTACAGTGTATAAGCAGAGTGTGCCCAACGATGTATATTTTAATTCTACACTATTAAACTGTCAGAAACGACAACAATTACGTATAATTTGTAATTGTTGATGTCAATTATGGTATTATTCTTTCACGAAATAGCATTAAAAATGCTCTTGGTTGGCGTCGTGAGGAAGGAAGAGAGGCTTGCCTACAGTCCAAAGGAGAGCAAATCTTCACACAATTGTTTTGTTTTTTTGTGGAAACACAGGAGGCTTGCAGATGCAAGAAAGTTGCCTTTGTTTAATCCAATTAGCCACTGGAGGTCAGCCCCAAACCAATCTGTTCACGATAACCCCCAAAAATGCCACCTGTTCGAAATTTCCTTGAACATGGACCAGTATCACTTCTCAATATGGCCTGGAGCTCAGAGAGCTATTAAACCCAGCAAGTCTTGTCCCAGAATCCTAAATATGTAATTCAGGTGGAAACATAATAAAGATCATCAGGTTGTCTCAAGCAGGCCTATTTATACTGTAAGCTCAGGGTTGAATTATATTATGGCACTTTTATCTACTTATTAATGTCCAATGGATGACATATATAACAAGCAGGAACCAACCACATGCTCCATTCCTAATATGGCAAATACCAGTGTGAAAACATTTGAAAATTACAAAAAAAAAAAGAAACAACTATACATTGTTAACATAATGTTGGACAATCTGTACTGCATAATTATTTTGCTACTAAATCTGTTGGATAATTATTCTATTAAGATGTTAATAAACAAGAGAAATTCCCAAAGAAGGTATAATTATCCAGTGGAATGATTTTATCAACACATTTACATGTCATGCGGAACTTCCTGTCAAGTCAACCTGCAGACTGCAAGCCTCCGTTATCTTAGCAGTTATTTACACACTACACATGCATTGTAAAAATTCAACCTTGAATTTAGATCGTTTACATTTCCATAAATTTTGTACTGTTGCCCATTTCCTATTCAATAGAACACAAAAAACATTCATTTCAGAAAAATACAATGAACCAAAGGCCTGATGAAGAATCTTGTCCTTAAATAATAAAACTATCCCTTTCATTTTATTGAGAGAAAAAAACACACACATACAAGAAAAAATATATACAGGTGAGTAATGTCTCCATTCATCATATGCAAAAATTTTTTAAAAATTCTACATGCAGCTCTACATTCAAAATGGACTCAGCATTATTGGACCAGCAATGAGTACTAAGTACCTGGACATTCTCAAAGAGTAAAAACCAGTACAAACATATTGTATCGTAATAAGCAGATGACTAAAGACCCTGTAACGTAACTGTACAAAAGTGGTCATCAATGCATTGATCACAAGCTACTAGCAGCTCACAGGGAGACAATTTGTAGCCTGCATAACACTTACTTGAAATGGATTTTTTTATATATATTGCGTTTACATGTATATTTGACTGTCTCAGCGCACTGCAGAGTAAACATTGAAGGATAATAACTTCTACTGCCACTATCTTATTCCCGCAGTTTGCCAGATCTTCTTCGTAAAAGTTGCTCTCATTGTAAAACAAGACTGGAGACCCCTGGTCCTGTAAAGGCCGCGTCATGCAACTGACAATGTCCCTCCCTCCTTTCACACACAGCCTCTTCATGAAGCTGAAGGGCAGCACGCGTTTGGTTCTGCCAAGCCACTGCGACATGACACAGATCTTCATACAGAGTCCGAGGCCTCCTTATCTCCCACAACTTCTGAATAAGTTAACCAACATGAACCTCAAGATTATGCAGTATCCACACATCAAACTATTGCACTCATAAACTTACAAAACAATGCATCAACAAAACAAAATTTTAACTTTTTTTTTTTTTTTAATCATTGGGAGCCTTACACAACAAACATAACCAGGCGCACTGCCTTCTGTATAACTTGTGAATAAGTATTAGTTCTGGAGACATTTCTCAAATACAAACATCCCATTTATTGCTTTCATATCGTTTAATCTTCCAAATCTCGCAGCTTAGCAATTCTAAGAAATTTTTCATTTTAAGACACAGGATGACTTGTGCAAATGTGGCAAGTCCAATATAATCTAAAGGTTAGTGCGCACAAAACAATAATTAGCTAGCTACCATCTGCAAAACTAAACAATTCTTCCAGCTTCAGGTTCAGTACCACCAGCTATACCACAACTGAAAAAGAATATACACTTTGATTTATTATGAAGGCTGTAACACAAAACTGAAAAATCATTGCTGGATATTTTGTATGGTAGCGGCTCTTAAGACGGGCAGCTACAAAGGGTGGGACACAGATGCTTGGCCATCGAAAGTAGCAAAAGAGAGAAAGGCTTTATTAACCCAACCACACACCAAGTATGGCTAGCCAGATGTTTCATAAGTACAATAAATACTGTATTTTCCATTTTAGTTGCCTGTAAAGTGATGAAAGCTGAATAACCAGATCACGCTTGTGGTCTAATGCACAAAAAACAAAAAGCAAAACTGCAGCCATGAATCACAGTTTAAGTATTTGTACTATGCGCCTGTTTTTGAGAGTTACTTTACAACCTGATGATACTCCAATGTCAACATGCTAACACATTAAACTCATACAAGGCCCATTCCTTGTGACATGTTTTACCAACATTAAAAAAATCCATTTATTATTATTTACTTTTAGAAGAGTCAAATTGGAATACATTAGACGGGGAATGGCTATTAAATTTACCTAGATACTTTTTTTTGTTACTTTTTTGTTACTCTCAAGCAATGTTTGATCAAATAATGGAAATAATGCATCTTCCATTAGCAGCCTCAGTGCTCAGAAATCACCGTTATTGCATTTGCAATTAAATCCGGCTTTGACTGCTCATTCTCTATGACATACAGTAGCTAAAACAGAAGTACAATACTTCTATAATTCAGAAAGTGTTGGTCCTGAAGATGAGCACTTAATCAGCATAAGATTTAGTGAGTCGTGTTATATAGATGACACACAGATCCAAACTGTAAATTAAAAGCTTAACATATTTCAATCACAAAGCTCTGACCCCTTTTCAACAAAGGTGTCATTAAGGGCTTAGACGGTAAGGCAAAATTCTTCATGTATTCACAGACATTTTGCTTCACAACCTAAATACAGACGGAACATCATAGCATCTCTTTTCATGTTTAACAGACATGCCCTCAGAAATCAGTTGCAGTATTTTTTTCTATAATGCCATCTGGAATTATCCTGTTAACTTATTAACCTGTTAAGTGTGGAAACAAAAACATTTTGTTCCTTGCTATGTTACTAATATGAATTTTACACGTTTCATTCAATAACACGAATGCATGCCGAGCAATGCGGGCAAAAAGTATTAACTAGGATGTGTAAAAGTTAAGAAATGCAGTATGCTTTGCGCTTAAAGAAAAACAAAACCATGGTTTTCTCCACTGCCCAAAGATCACTCCATTTTTCATTTTTAATGTAGGTGCAAACTGCTTTTTTATCCCGTTGCGCAGTGAAAAAGACAGATACAATTGCTCCCGCAACCTACCGCCATAGAAACTTACGGTCCGTACGCATGCGCACATACAACGGCAGTTTCAGTGCGAAGTGAGCGGCAGGATGCCTTATGCAGCGTACCTTCGTCCCTCTATTCCACTTGGGCTACACAAAGTTCGTGTTGCACGGAGCATTATTTCACCCAAGTAACGCATTATGTCATACTGTACATTTAAATCAATTTGATTCATGTTAGTATTCATACAGATTTCTTTATGAATTATGTAACTGCTATATGTATCCGTAGTATAACCTGAAATCATACGCTAATATACATTACACTGCTAGTTTATTATAAAGATTATTCATAACCTAAAATCTTTTTAAATAAATTTCATTTTCTGAATTTCAGCATTAATCTCAATTTACCGAGTCTGGGCCTACGTTCCTCTCCTGCAGCGCAAGAATAACATAAAAGTAGTCTAATTTGTAATAGACGGACAGACGCTAAGTTTGTCATTTTCTGGGGGCATTGTCAAAAGATACCACCATATTACCTTTACATTTATTTATTAGACTATTTTCTTAAAGTTAGTACAGTCCAAAATTAAACTCATAAAAAAGATAAAATCGGACCGACGACAGGTGCAACTGTGGCCGCACGGAGTTTTTCGCCCGTTGGGCGTATCCTGGCCAGAATACAAAGCTACAAACAAAATCGATATGTTCGGCGACCATTTTACATAAATAATAAGCTCCGCAAACTGACCTGGAGCGGATCATCTGCAAAGCAAGAACATAACATCAGCCACGTGAGAAAAAGTACTATAGTGGCCGACGGATTTTAATGTGCAAGTCTAAAGCGATTCATGTACGTGAGAAGTAACGCCTAAGCAATTAGATCTAAAATAAATAAAAAATAATAATAATAATAATAAAAAAGAAAAGAATCCAACAATGGCGTAAGATTCACAAATACACGCGTGAATTCCAGTCTACAAGTTTAGCAGCTCAAGCACGTAACCCGACCTGTTTTAACTATGGTGTGAACTCATGGCCCATTTCATTACGTACTCCGATTGGAAAGATGGTATATTATGCCTAGATGGGCTACATGATACGTCGACGGTGTTTGTATCATTGTCCTTGAGGAGCTGGGAGGTGCTAACGCCTCGGTCTGATTTCTAAAAAGTAAACTAAAGTAGCCAGTTGTTTTGAGCCGCTCACAGGAAATGAAACCGGTGCTAATTTATGCCACAAAAGATTAAGGTTAAACTTCATGATTAAACATTTCTAAAAATTAGTCACATTTCTGTAAGGCTAAATGCATAAAATGTTCTTATGATCTTGAAACCACCATTGCATCTGAGGAAATCAGAACTGTTCATGACATTTATGTGCATCTAAGGTCCGATAAGGGTTGAGAAATAATATCGTTCATTTTATGATACAGACTCAGAAACGGCAAAGCGTTTTTGTAAGCAGGGAAACATCACATTAAGCACCTAACTTTTCGCACTTTTTGATTCAAACATGCGTTTTAGCTACACGTGTAAAGTACGCTACAAGTGAATCGGCGATCGGTTACATGCAGGGAAATGCCACACAACGCATAAACGAAAATCCTGCAACTGTAACAGTGGGTGTTTAACCTAAAACTGTTAAGCCGTGCAACTTGTACCTCATCCTTGTATTTTCACAACGTTTCGGAAAAAAAACACTGTTTAAAGAAGGCGGTTACTCCACTCAGCATTTTCTCCCGAGAGAGGTTCCACCTACAAACTAATTATTTTCTGAATGTAGCGACACCCCAGCCTAGTGATTCCGGGCATTTTTATATTCGTTGAAATTGCAATCAGTCCGAGAAATGCATCGCAGCCCCTCATCGGCGCATAAACAACTCGGGCTGCTCCTGCTCATTCAGCGTCCACTTTGCAGTTTAGTTCGGTTCCGATGTGAGACGCGATCGACAGCATAGGACTGAGCAAACGTTGCATGTACGAGTACTTACATATTGTCACACACATAGTTTATTAAAATAGTCATGATACTGATGCTAGTAATAATAATAACGAAAATGAACGGCAAAACGTCAGGCAGCTTGAAAATAGAGAAAACTCGCGGCGCAATTAAAAAAAAAAAAAAGCTCGGCTATTTCCTAATTACCTTGTTGCAGTGGTAATACTCCAAAGAGCTCAGGCAACTTGAATCAGTTGGTAATGAACATGAACCCACGGTAGAAGGTGTTGCCGGATAAAATCTCACGTCCATCTCAGAGTCCGTAAGACTGACGGCATGAAAGCAGATTCAGTGCATGTAGCTCGCTCTCTCTATTGTTTAACCGAAAAAAAGAAACAGAAGGATAGAAAGAAAAAGGGGGTTGAGTCTTTCAGTGCACCCTTTACTCACATCCGTTCGCGGTCTAATTTCAGCACCAGCAGGCTTGCACCGAGTGATGCTCAATTGACTGGCATATTTGCATTCATATTCCTTTTTAAATTGTTTTCCTTTTTTTCAGAAAACTAAAATGTCTTTAAAATGCACTCGGTAACAATATAAGTCTCGAAAAAAAGTAAGTTAGCTACATCTAAGTTTTAACTTTTCCGTTCCATATCGTGGACCGTATACCCTAGTCATTGCGGACAGGTCATGTTTTTTTATTTTCCCGCTGTCCCCTGTCTGCTTTGTCATGTAGGAGTGTTTATATCCATGCGTTCAGTTGGAGTTACACTCCGGCTTGTTCGTTTCCATGCTCAATGCCATGCGACCTCTACTGATAACAGGGAGGAACAGAAAGACAAAGGGGGAGGGGCGCCGCCGAGCTGCACTGGAAGCAAGTCCACCTTAACGGGAGATTCACATTATTCCGGGACTGTACCTATAGCCGGGGAAGCGCCATCCGAAACCAGCATAAATCGAGCATGCATATCCGTGATGGTTTCTTTATTTCACCTAAATACTAATGATTCTTTTCAAATGTACTTGCCGCAAATATAATGACGTTAGTCAGACCAGCTATTCAGAAATTGTACTACAGCAACATAGTTTCAAGTAGCAATCACTTTCAGATTGCAATCATATGCGATTATGCGTCATAAAAGAAGCGTTTCGTTTAAAATATAAATAATTTGCACGGTACTGTTTATCCTATGTCTTCATCTACGTTATGTATTTCCGTAGCGATATAAAATCGTTATTAATGTAGAACTGGTGTACATGCAAGCCTTCAGACACAGAAAGTCATTAAGTTATGTTGACTTCATTAACAATACAGCAATACAAGCATATAGCGTTTTGTACTTATTACCTGCAAACGCTAGCACCCCGGGTTCCAAGCTTCTCGGAACTTCTTGTTGTGGAATTTCAACATGAGATTTTTTCAAAATGTAATTATTTCTTTATTGCACATGTATTTTTCAAATTTGTGTTACTATCATTACATTCTCCATTTTTTTGCCTTTATTTTTTCCTTAAGAACTTTTGTCTAATACTGCGATGAATAATTTCGGATATCTTGACGCTCACAGTTTTGCAGAGTGCTGAACAAAGCCACTTCGTCTCATTACGGTTACACTGGAACTACATGCACGTGGAGCGCAGTTTCGAGATTCCACTATTTTCATCTATCTCTAGCCCTCCACTCTCTAGATTTTTTTATTTTTTTAAAATTTTGCCTATACCTGACAGTAAATCGAATCTAAAGTACATTATAAGACAATGATGGCATGTGACCATCTAAGTGGATTCAGTGTGAGTTTGATGTGTGAGTTAATGTATATAGTTATCGTTGTTGAGGAAGTACTAATAATTTGATGCACAAAACGAAGCTGAAAGAGTCGCGAGGGATGAACTTTCATTGGTTGCCTTGAGGAATTTTAAAATCAATTTCAGCAGCAAATGTTTCTGTTCTAATAATACAATTCAATTGCTGTGAAATCTCAGGATCAAACTAATTGACTAATGGGGATTTGGGTTGTTTGACATCAAATATATGCTCTGAGCTCCTAATTCTTATTGGCAGACACATTCATATCAATACTTATCCTAGCCAATAACAATTAGCCAACTCATCAGTTCCAAGAACAGCCCTGCCTAGTCTTAGAACTATCAGGAAAAAGAAATGCTAAGTTTATTATGAACTATATAACTGAGAAACATATTTAAACAATAATGTAATGATATTTAAGGGATGTCCAAGCTATAATTCTATAATTCTCTATCCTCCCTGGGCACAGAAATACAAAAAGCTTAGAAGCATTTTACGCTATAACAGGGTAGTACTCCATCCATCCATCTTCTAATCGCTTATCCTGGTCAAGCTCGTAGAAGGGCCTGGAGTAGTATAGGATGCATGGCTGAGACACACCCTGAATGGGATGCCAATGTAGGGTAGTATTACGAAATGCTTTTAGGAACAATAAAGCGATTCTACTTTATTTGCTTTTATCCCCGTTGATGATCCCTCTTCAGGAAGTGACCCAACCAATGAGAATCAATGATGATAGTTCAAGAAAAACATAGACATCTGTGAAGGATTGTTACCTGCGTAACCTATGTTCACTAGCTCTCAGGATCACAAGGTTTACCATTATTTGTCAATGTCCTGGCTCATTAGAGAGGTGAGTCCTTCATCATAATAGCAACATCAGAATTCAGTACTAATAACCAAATGTTTATCTTACATAGCAGAAACACTGTGTATATGTCGCGCATTTAAATTGGCCTATTTTTCCTCAACTGGCAAAGTGTTATGAAAACTATAAAATATCTTTAAAGGAATCTCTCCCCCCTGCGTGTACATACAGGGGCTGGACAATGAAACTGAAACACTGGCCAAAATAGTGTTTGAGGTTTTCACGCCTATGTATGTGCAGCCTGGTGACCAATGTTCTTTGATTGCACATTCCATCAGTAAGAGCAGAGTGTGAAGGTTGAATTAGCAGAGCAATAGCACAGCTGTACATAAAATATTGAAATCCACACAACATAATGGGAGACATATCAGAGTTCAAAAGTGGACAGATTGTTGGTGCGCATTTCCCTGCCGTATCTGTGACCAGGACAGCAAGTTTTTGTGGTGTATCGAGAGCCATGGTTTCCAGGGTAATGTCAGCATACCACCACGTAGGATGGACAAAACCCAACAGGACTAACTGTGGGCGCAAGAGGAAGCTGTCTGGAAGGGATGTTTCTGTTTCAGAGACCAACCACTGTATATGTATATATGAAAAATCCTTTATTACAGGCAATGTAAAAATGGGTTCTCCATTGGGTATTAAAGAATTATTAGATCACGTTGGTACAGCTGTAAATCCCAAATCCTTCATTACTAACATCAGTCCCTACTGTATTCTGGAAACCTTTTATTGGTATAGTTTTTCGTAGCTGTATAAACCACATTTTTAAACCATTTGGGTATGAATGAATTGTACAAGTTGTTAAAGTTTGGGCAAATAATATAGGTGCTGTTTACGGAGGTTTTATGGTCTCACATAAAGGGTCTTATCTTCTTCTGTCTAGAGTGGAAATGTTTTTTGCCAGTGTAGACTGTAATAGTTTCAGAGGTGGATAGTTCATGTATAGAAAGTAAAAGATTTTGCTTCAACCAACCAGTTGAGTATCAAGAGCCAGTGTCAGAGGACTCAATTGGTTGTCTGAAACAAAACCTTGGTTTGGATTTTTACTTTCTAGACCTGAACTATCCACTACTGGGTACAGTAGAAGTTTGTCTGTTTTCGTAAACATTTGCCAGTGTGCCAGTAATTGATGGAGGTCTGTTGTGTCTTTCTTTATGGCACATTTGTGAGAGCATCTGGTATAACGTTTATAATCCCATTTAACTCACTCCTCAGTAGATTTTGTTGATGGCTCTTCTAACAGAGGTTGGGGCATCACTTTGTCTTCTTATGGAGCTGCTTTGTCTGTCCTGGTGCTTCTTGGCTTTATGCTGGCTCTCTAGAATGTCTTTTTCCTGCTTCTTTAGGTTCTTTACTAGTATTTATGCTGTTCATGCAATACCAGTCAAACGTTTGGACACACCTACTCATGGAAAGGTTTATTTGCACTATTCACTACATTTTAGAATAATTATAAAAACATCAAAACTATAAAATAACATGTATGGAATTATGCACTGACCAAAAAAGTATTAAACAAAGGCAGAGTGATGTCACCATTGAAAATGGTAAATTACCTGGATTCAAATAACATTCTGAGGGATAGCCAACATGGATTTAGGAGAGCTCGATCCTGTTTAACTAATTTACTCGAGTTCTTTGAGAAAGGTACAAAAGAAATTGATCATAAAAAGGCCTACAATGTGATCTTCTTAGATTTCCAGAAGGCCTTCCTGAAGCACGTATACATAACAGGCTCTTGTTTAACCTCAAAGTTGCAGGGATTTTAGGAACTGTAGCAGCTTGGATCAAAAACAGGTTAACAGACAGGAAGCAGCGAGTAGTTACAGTATTAGAGGCACAATGTCACAGTGGGCCTGCATTCATAGTGGGGTACTGCAGGGTTCAATTTTAGGACCACTATTGT
>JAODLD010000136.1:162464-202372 GCA_026781065.1 Mormyrops boulengeri
GATTAGGAATAGAATGTACAGTGATCCCAATGCATTTGCGTGTATAGAAATAAAAGCTATTATAAGGACTTTGGCCTTTATTCACATTTTTATACACACTGCTATTATTTTGCACACAACTGTACATACATACATGAAATAACTCGAAAATAAGGTATTAAGTCTATGTTTTTCATTTTCAAACTCACACGCACTTTAAGATAGAAACCTGGAAATAAAGCAAGTATCTTACCTCGTTGACAGCATTTGTCACCTTCAGTTCTAAACGTGTGTCTGAGCACCGGCCCAAGCCTGAACCACGTTCAGCACAAAATCTTCTTATACTCCTTGCAGAAAAACCCCTTGATTCCCCAAACTGGTGTAACATCCTTGCAGAAATTTCAGTGGATGACAATCCTTGCTTCACCATTTGTAAAATGGTGTCAGTGTATGGCTCCAAAGTCATTATAATATCAATTCAAAAGAAGAGGACTACCTGCACTACTTCATTCCGCTGCACCTGTGTGTCCAGGATGTTGAAAGTTGTGCTCGCATACACGCACATGGTGTGTACGTACTGTAATATCCGGTGCCTGAAAATGATAAAACCGCCGTATTCTCGTTCTGGTCAGCTTCAATTTTTATTTTGCACATTTTAAAGGAAAAAAAACAAAATGGTTAGTTTTCTGAAATTTTGACTTTGGACTTTATATTAAAAAAACAAATCACCGGTCCTTTTTTGATTTCTTAATTATTGATTCCAAAACGAAAATTGAATGGCCAAAATATACACGGACCCTAAAGAATCCATGTGTGGTTCGTTCCTTGGATTGTCCGTTTCAAAACCAAATCGGAAAAACTAAAAAACTGTTTTTTTCTGTTTTAACATCAGAATGGGAAAATGAAAAACAGGAGAAGAAAAAAGTCAGGCTTCATGTTTTGTTTTTTTGTTTTAAAACCAAATGGGAAAACTTTTTTGTTTCGTTTTTGTGATATTTACAGTAAATCCAGGGGATGCCAAACATGTAGGCCTAGCATATAGCCTACTCTAGACATTATTTTAATATTATAACATTTACAGTGCTAGTCATAAGTGTGGACACACCTACCCATAGAAAGGTTTATTTGTACTATTCTCTACGTTTTAGGATTATTATTAAGACATCAAAACTGTTAAATAACACGTTCCTGCACAAAAAAGCAGCACAGACCAGCATATCTGGTTACCAGCATGACCAGCATAAATCGTGCTGGGCATAGCAGCATATGTTGTGTTTGGGTGCTAGTGGACCAGCATCAATAATGAAATATTGCCGGTGGACCAGTTTCATGTGCAGGTAGAGCAGCACAGCTATACTGGTTCACCAGCTACATCAACACCAAAGCAGCACTAACCAGAACCAAACAAGCATAGATCAGCATGGAAATCATGCTGGTCTATGCTGTTTATTTTCAGTATGTGTGTGGCTTACGCACTGACCATTAAAGTATTTAAAACATAATTTATTGTGCGGGGTGCGGCAGCTCAGTGGATAGGGGATCAGAATGTTGCTGGTTCAAAACCCGTAGTCAGCATATCCATTGGGAGCAGGTGTTATTAATTTTGTATTTCCATTTAATGAATACATTTTATACTTATGTCCCCATATTTCTGCATCGAAAAATTTGATTGATAACCAATAAACATTTATCTGATAGGCGGTTCCGGCAGTGAAATTTATCAGCGCTTTTAAGCGGAATATGTTAAACCTTTTTTATTCTTTGAAACCAAAAGATCAATCTGCCAGCTATTATGTGGCTTCAGTGGTTTGTCCGCTGGAGGTACATCAAGTACCCTATGTAGTTACTTTATTACTGTATAATATAATTACTGTTATTGTGTAGGCTACTGTATTATTATTTTTCCAACTTCACAAATTGGACTTAAAAATACGCTTAGGAAATGCTCATTTGTAATCTGGGGACCATCTGTAAACATGTTGCGGGGTCATATACGAATAAAATACTGAAGCGACAAGCATGGAGAAAGTACACATTCGGGAAGTACAACTATTATCAAGAACAGTACAGCAACGGCTACTTCAGGGGTCTCCAACTCTCGTCCTGGAGAGCTACTATCCAGTAGGTTTTCTATTCTACCTGGCTTCTGATGAGCCACACCAGTTCTTGCTACTTACCTGAGATCAGGTGTGGCTCATTAGAAGCCAAGTAAGATAGAAAACCTACTGGATAGTAGCTCTCCAGGACCGGAGCTGGAGACGCCTGCTTTATGGGGTCGATGATACCTTTCAAAGATACCTTTGCAATGACACATTCATATGACTTTAAAAGACATCACTGAACTGGTCGTGTCACCTGTCCTCACAGTATGAAGCATCGCTTATCTTGACTCAAAGATATCTACCTTGAAACGCTACACACTAGTGATTTAAATGAAGAATTAGGTACAGCCTGTTTTCTGTGACTCAGTCTTATTGTCTTTTTATACCGGTGTATTCCATCCCCAGTGTAAAAGGTAACCCTTACATGTATGTATATCAGTATGTGCACGACAACGTGTTGGTGCTCTACAATTGTATTATTCTAATATGTTTTTAATGCCTTGATCAGTTGGTAATTTCAGGGGTGTTCAGTTACACCCTAGCTCACTGATTAGGTGCACTGTATAGTAAGCCGTATGTTGGGTGGCCTGTACTTGCATTACTCCTTGTGCACTGAGGGATGTCCAACATGGACTGAAATCTTTGCACTTGTGCACTCTATGAACTTTTTACATTCTTCCGTTGTCTACAGCCCAGCAATGTAACCAATAGAAATGTTTTCAATCCAGGCCCTATTCTGAATTCTTCTGAATTCTCTGTGTGTGAGTCCTTCCTTGCTGCACTGGAACTTTCCCCCTAACTACTGCACCAGAGCAGAAGACAAATAAAGGTCAGTTTAAGGTGCAGCTCAACCCTAGTGAACCACAGAGAGTGAAAACAAATGTTTATGGAGGGTCTGGCTTGGTAGGAGAACAGCAATGCATGCTTAATGATTAAATGTTAGGTAGGGGCTACACTTTAGCCTGCAGAGCACTTTCCTAAACCAGTGGCCTGTACTACGATGCACGGTTACTGGCTTATCGGGGTAACTTGTCGGATTTAAGGTGCCACAGTTTAAATGGATTTCATATTCGTTCACTTACATTTTGCCCAGACTACCTTAAATCCGACAAGTTACCCCGATAAGCCAGTAACCCCGCTTTGTAGTACAGGCCACTGGTCCTTGGGGGTATTTCTGCTGGATGTTGTGTGACATCTTAATGAGGTTTCGTGGGCCTGTTAATAATGAGCAATGTTGCCTCTGCTAAGGGCTAATTACACCACAAGAAGAACTTCATCACCATTTTTGTAATTAAAAAGTTAAGCCTGGGATCAATAAAGTGTCTTTTATCTAATATGTGGAACCCTAATTTGACAACTTTACATCTTCATACTTTCTGTAAGGGTAAAAATATTTCAAAGTAATTAATCAGTTGTGTAATTGGCCAAGGATATTGAATTGAGCAATGTAACTACTTAAGTCACTTGTCATAATTTTCTTTGGGATATGATCATTTTACAAATGAATGAGACGTCTTTATTAAACATCCAACCATCACTCAGATGAAAATGTTATTGTACATTAAACTAAGTTCCTTCTGAAAAATTATGCATGAAAGCCAGTGTGCAAAGGTTCCCCCAAGATCTTCAAGAACTTCTGGGGACTGCTGAGTGTTGTATACCCATGTTGGTTACTTCAGGTTCCTTTTTCCAAACTGGCTTATTTGCACTGGTGCAGAGAGTTTTAGAATTCATCTTTTCTGTCATTTGAACTTGAGCCAGGCCTCATGTAGGAAAGTCCTAAAATATTCTAAACACATCTAGACCGCCAGTTGGAAGTGATTCCATATTGCAAAGTTTTTGATGCCCCCCCCAGCTGACATGCCACGCTATTACACAACCAAGCAATCTTAAATTAAAATCTTTAAACAAAATAAATCACACCCTGTTTTGGATAGCACTGCTATTCAAATATATAGTATTGTATGAAGCAATTTTGTCAGGTAATTATGTGTCCAAATTTGTGTACACTTTGTAAAATATTTCTTAATATTCAAGGAAGAATATCTCGGAATGGCATCCCTTCCAGTACAACACAAATGCATTTCAAGCTAACTGCCTGTATCACACATATCTAGAATAACAATCATGAAAGTAACCCTTGCACTGGACTGACATCCTTTGCTGTTTGGGATAAGCTTCAGTCAGCCCTGGTGTGACCCTTTAATAGATAAGAAAATTGTGTTAGAGTTAGAAAATTGTGAGATGGATATAGAAAATACACTTAAAACTTAAACTTGTCATGGCCGTAGTTAATATATGTATCAGGCTATATGTACTTTGAGGCTTTCTGCAAAGCTGTGTTCCTATTTGAAGTATTTCGTAAACCTACTGTAATTCAATTGCACTGACATGTGATCACATGCGTTGCCCTCTCTCTAATCCCTTTCTAACCCTCTTTCTAATCCCTTTCGTTTCACACGCTGATAAAGCACCTGTTCTTCATTAGATTCTAACACCTATAAACTTTGTCTTCCTTGAACAGAATCAGGGATATGCAGAGGCTGGTAATAGCGGGGGATGGTGCGTGGCTCCGTGGGTTAGGCCTGTGTGATCGGAAAATTGCCCGTTTGAATCCCATCCTTAGGAGAATAGTCACATGCCCAAAATGTGGAAAGAAGGAAATGGGCAACTAAAGCATCATTTCAGGATGAGGTACGTGAAATGGCAAATGTCTCTGCAGAACAGGACATTGGAAAATGTACAAGTGGAAGTTATAAAATCGGAATATAAGCATGCTGTATCTTATAACAGAAGTGCTCAGAGATCTGTGCCCGGGTCTTTAGGGGTGTCCTTGTCTCAGGTGGCATGGACTTGAGCAACAGAACAGAGACAAGCAGAATGGAAATGATGTAAGATGAGGTGCAGAATCTATTAGCCACACAGAGAAATTAAGTACACAGATAAAATGTCTCTGGAGACACCTAATCACACCATCTACCTATTTAAGATTTTCTCCGCAAATGTGAAACAGCTGCTGCATCTGGCACTGAACGTGTCATTCAACATCGTGCTGTTTTTGTTAACCCACTTTTATAGCCAATGCTCTAGAACCCTGGCCAATGTTTGCAACCAGCTCATTACAGTTTCCTTGCACACTGGGTCACACCCTGCTTTGATCAATGTCTTTACAATGCATTCTGTTTGCGGGGAAACAGGGGCTGAGATGTAACAGTATATTCTGTTTTTTCAATGGAGACCAACGCGTGGTTTTTCTGCTTGTAATGTTGCGCAGGACTTGTGATGAAAGTTATTTAACGTTTTTGTGTATTGTGGGGTTGATATAAATTTATCTTGAATGAATCTAGAGATTGCAGCTCTGCATGATGTTTATTATATTTCTTAGAAAAGTAAAGCCTTTGCCAAACTGAGCACTAGGAACAAACAAAGAATATGAAGTCTCTTGCATACACCAATCAATCATTAAATTAAAACCACCTTGTGTTGCTAACTCTGAGACATCAAGGCATGGACTCCACAAGACCTCTGAAGGTGCCCTGTGGTATCTGACACCTAGACATTAGCAGCAGATCTTCTAAGTCCTGCAAGTTGCAAGGTGGGACCTCCATGGATCAGACTTGTTTGTTCAGCACATCCCACAGATGTTGGATTGGATTGAGATCTGGGGAATTTGGAGGCCTGGTCAATGCCTTGAACTCTTTTTCATGTTCCTCAAACCATTTGTGAACATTTTTTGCAGTGTGGCAGGGCACATCTGGCTAAAAGAAGTCAATGCCATCAGGGAATACTGTTGCCATGAAAGGATGGGCTTGGTCTGCAGCAATGTTTAGGTAGGTGGTACATGTCAAAGTAACATCCATATGAAGGCCAGGACCCAAGGTTTCCCAGCAGAACATTGCCCAGAGCATCACACTGCCTCCACTGGTTTGCCTTCTTCCCATAGTGCATCCTGGTGCCACCTCACCCCCAGGTAAATGACACAAATGCACTCTGCCTTCCACATGATGTAACAGAAAATATGACTGCTCAGACTGGGCCAGCTTCTTCCATTGGCCCATGGTCCAGTTCTGAGACTCACATGCCCATTGTAGGCGATTTCGGCGATGGACAGGAGTCAGCATGGCCACTCTGACCGGTCTGCAGCTACGCAGCCCCATAAGCACCAAGCTGTGACACCTTTTTGTCAAAGCCACCATTAACTTTTTCAGCATTTCTGCTCTCGGACCGCCTAGTCTTCACTCCCCATGTGCATCAATGAGCCTTGGGCCCCCAGCACTCCATTGCTGGTTCACCGACTAGCCTTCCTTGGACCACTTTTCGGAAAGAACTGACCACTGCATACTAGGAACACCCCACAAGATCCTCTTTTAGGTGATGCTCTGGCCTAGTCGTCTAACATTCACAATTTGGTCCTTGTCAAAGTCGATCAGATCTTCACTTGTTCATTTTTCCTGCTTTGAGCACATCAACTCTAAGAACTGATTGTTCACTTGTCCAATATATAATGGCACCCCTGATAGGCGCCATTTTAATGAGATAACCAGTGTTGTTTAGTTGACCTGTCAGTGGTTTTAATGTTATGGCTGATCAGTGTATATCTTTGTGCAGTGTGTGTGTGTGGATTAGGTTTATATTACTGTGTGGGTGCCAAATGTCCCCAACAATATAATAAAAACCTGTTTTCTTGATCTGATCTTGTGGGGACCATTTTTCGGGTCCCCACAAAGATCTGTGATTGCAATCAAAAATGTAAAAATGCTAGTAAAAAAAAGTCTCATATTTTGTTTGGTTACTTATGGTTAAGGTTAGTGCTGGGAAGGGGTTAAGGTCGTCATTTGATTAGAGTTTTCCCCATAGAAATGAATGGAGAGTCCCCACAAATATATAATTACAAACCTCTGTGTGTGTGTGTGTGTGTGTGTGTGTGTGTGTGTGTGTGAATGAGTGGTACCCACAAGGATATGTTTACCCAACATGTGTGTGCATGCGTGTGGGAAAACTCAGTTTAATAAAAATCTGCGACTGCAATGAAAAAACTAAAAATGCAAAAACTCTAGTATTTTGCTTGGTTACTTATGGTTATGGTTAGGGCTCAAGGCTAGGGTTAGGGGGTCAAGGTTGTCATAGTTAGCATTAGCGTTTTTCCCATAGAAAAGAATGAGCGGTCCCCATAAGGATATGTTTACCTGACATGTGCGTGCGTGTGTGTCTGTGTGTGTGTGTATACATATGGACTGGTGATAACATGAAGCTACATTGTTTGCATTTTTTGCGATATTAAACAAAATGGGGCAGGGGAACCTCATATGTTACTTTGATAAAACCCTGAATATTTATGAACTGCATTAGTAGAACAAAGCAGTCTACATAGCTCACATCTTAGCAGGTCTTAGCAATATTCAAGTGCGGCATATAGTGTCAATTAGCTAATGGAAATTGTTTCCATCTCTCAGATGATAGTGCTCTTATCCCTGAAAAGAGGCAAGTTGCCTCCTGCATAATACAATCACCGAGAAATATGTCTTTCCTCGTGTTACCCAAAGTAATGAGAGTGCTGGTCTAACAGAAATTGAGTAAAGAAAAGCAATAAAAACTAACTGGATTTCAAAGTAGGTTTAATTTCTTTAGCAGTTCTCTTTCATATCTAAAAGAAGTAACCTTAACAGATTAACCACCAGGCCTAGGACTTGGCATAAGAAGCTTAACTGAACATTTTTTTCATGTCAAGCTAAATTGTCAAAGTGAGAAAGACAGAAAGCTAGGGCCTCTCATCTACATGTAAACAACTCTCCAAGATTGTATGATGTCATAAATATAATTGCTGGTACTGTTATGAATACTAGCGGATTCGAATACTTCAAAATTCATTGGATTCTTTGTAAGTCAATGGCTGTGCGTTGTAGAAATGGATGGTTTTATGGAATCACAATCTTCCAATAATATGTGAACATTAATATCAACATTTGCTGGTTGTCAAGCACACAATATGGCCAGAATACAAACCAAAATGCTTTCAGTTAGCAAAGCAAATGAGCAAATTTTTCATTTCTTATTTATGCGACATGTCAGCAGTCCTGCTTAAATAAATATGTTTATTGCATATTTACAATATTCATATTAAAATGTGTACATTGTTTTCTTCACATAAAATTCTGCTTGATATAATAAAATTAATCATTTAGTCATGAAACAGTTTTTATATTATATGCATGACAGTGGTGTTACTTTCTGTCATTTGTTATATATTGTTATTTATCACTGGCTGTTGTACTTATCTTGCATTTATTGGGCTGTATTTATCATTGTGTTCTGCAGGACGCAAATAAGAATTTCATTGCATGCACACATGGCAATGCAAACCTTCAAAAACCTGAAGGCTGGATGTCTTGAATATCAGTGTTAATTGAAATAGAAACATATTCCTTATATGTACATGTATAGAGTAAAAAATGTTGAGTGGTGGGGGGGTTCAATTTGCCTTCAGTGATTAAAAAAAAAACAGATTTGGTAGTTCATCCCTGATAATCCAGGAATGGTTGCCAGTAATTCATGTTCACTGTAGTGTTGAGCCATATAATGGTGAATTTTAAAAGCTGAACCTAAATGAAAATGTTTTGCTTTCCGGAAACATGTGATTTTATCTGACTGATTCAAACTAAACTTTCTTATGACATTGTATCCCCATGAGCATTTGTAAGAAAAGCTGAGAAAGAGGCAGAAAAGTATAAAAGAGAAACATTGAGATGCATCATCTATTACTGTAATTTGTTATTATAGGTTCTAAAATAAATGGCATGTTTGAATAACGTTTGTTTTCCATCCATCGATCTTCCATGCTGCTTATGCAGTACATAATGCATCACAAGCAATACACCGGTCAGGGAGCCAGCTTACACAGTGACACAGTGCTGCTCGGCTGCGTTCCCAGTGAGTGGCCAGTAAGAAAGCAGTTTCAAGCTCATCCTTGGCATTAAAAAAAATCATTTGGGCCACATATTCATCTTGGCTGTAAGAGCATGTTTGTCTGCTGACCTCCTTTAACTGGTTCTGGCCTGTTCCAAGTTCAGACCTTCAGAATCTCCCCGTCTCACCTCTATTAACAAAAGCACAATGCTGCTCTGGTACCTAACATAGAGATACCCTGGGCTGGCTCTAGCTAAAGGCAGAATAGGGAATTGCACAGGGCCCCCAAATTACCTGCGTCATGGAAGAAGTAAAATGATCATCAGTGTTTTTAATATGGGCCTCCTTAGTAAACCTTTGCTTAAGCCCCTGAAAAAGCTCTGGAGGTGCCTCAGAGCCAAGGGCGTAGGTTTGGTTTCGACATCGGTAGGGACCAAATGAGCCCCAAACCGCCCCGCCCCCCCCCAAACACACACGATACTCCCACAGTATTAATAGAGACATGTCCCTACCATCCAAACACAAATCTATGGCCTTGCTGAGTGATCCCTGAACTCTGGAGGGTTGTAAATAGCAGGGGCATTTTGTGTTGAGCTGTGCGATCCCCAGCTCTATAAGAGGAGACTGAAAACTCACCTCCAATAATTGCACGTCAAGCACTGAAACACTGAAAGTATTCAACTCGCACTTTTGTTCTGTTGTATAAACAGGAGGTTTTTGCTGATAAGATCATCAAGTTTTCAGTAACATTATACGGAAGCCTCTGCGCCTTACATTTTCTTGCACCTGCAGGTTGTGTGCTTGCGCGGATGACCTCCTTTGTTCGCGTGTGCAGACTTACGTACAATCTTATAAAAATGTGAAGGGTGCCATTTGGCCTTTGTGACACATTATCATTTCGGTGCCTTACAGCCTAACAGCAGCATTTAAGCTGTAGAAATATTTCTCCATTACTGAAAGACTCATTTGTGAGCACATTTATAAATAATGAGGCAATCATTTGCAAAAGCAATAGGAGTAATATTGGCACCCCCTTTAATATTACCCATGCAGTGACCTTTTATTTTAAGTGATAACTGAGTCTCTAGCATAGCTACGAAGAGCAACGCAGTGTCAAAACAGTCCCTTGAGCAGAAAAGCATGTTGCTCCTGGATTCAGTCACCCGTTTGGTGTCCTCGGCCGATCTTGGCAGCACCTGCTCTGACTTCAGCTCTCTCTCTTTTTTCTTTGGAGTGATCTAAACAAATCAACTCAAACTAAAGCTTGCATTCAAACTGGAGACTAAGTGCTCTGATTGCAATTTTATTGCAAATTCATTATTCACAAATGCAGTACTGTGCAGAGATGTTCCATCCACATTATGGATTACCGCAGTGTGCAATTTGCTATGGAATATCATTTTATTTAATACAGAAGGGTGAAGAATTACAGAATGCACTCTTTTACACTGACAGCTGTTTATTAGAATGTGAATGATGTGACTAAAGATGATTCAGGTCATTAGCAATAAAGAAGCAGTCAGGTTGAGTCGCTGAGTTTTTTTTTTTTAAGTTGTGTTGAGTCACTAAACTGGCTGTAGAGTCATTAGTTCCCACAATTCCACAGCATCTGTCTAAATAGAGTTTTTCACTAAATTGTGAAAAGCGATCAATTTGATCACCATGAGCAATTCTCATTTACAGCTTGCCATGCACTCGGCATTTTCGTCGTAGTAGATAATATGTTTCCTCGAGCTACTAGATTGAATCAGTCTTTGATGATGTTTTCAATCTGTCCTTCATTGTCCTACATATGCAACAACAGGTGTTTTTATGTAACCACATGCATGTTAAATATAGGAGTTATTCAAATATACCCAATAACTTCAAATGCAGGTGGCTTATTACATTTGTCTAAGGGTAAAATAAACCATGGAACAAGATTTTGTAATATGATTCTTGTCATAAGAACAAGAATAATTCATGTACTGTACAAACATTTGCGTAACAGCAAACCAGATCCCTGGAACAGCACTGAGTCATTTCCATGTGGTTTCATGTACTTATATATTTTTTCCACAAATGGTCCTAGTTGACAGTGATAAATGTTCTGCGAATGTAGGTGCATTGTGCTCTGCTCTCCATGTTTGTCTTGACATCATCTTACCAACATGCAGTATGATTTCATCTTGTTGTTTATCACCAGTAGATGCTACAGACCAACAAAGATGCAGCCAGTCACAATAATCTCAACACACAGCTGTTCCATTGGCATGTCTGTCACTGCTTGCATTTTTGGGCTAGTTTTAAGACATCAAATTGATCTGAGCATTGATTAAGATACTCATATAGTAATTCATGAATACTCAAATCTTTTATGGATCGAAGTTAAGCTTGAACTCATCTCTTGCAATGTTGGACCAATAGTCAGAAACACATTCCATAAGGAAAAAAACACTCAGACACTCAATACCAAGACTTTTATTTAGCCCTTGACATTAAGATGATGTCAAAATATAGTTTCAGATGTTTTTAATCTTCTGCCAATTCCCCACACGGATCACCCTATCCATTGACACAACATAATATTCCATTTTCTCTTTTCTGTGTTAAATATCATTGGACTGTGGCATTACTCTGGGTCTCTGCCCATAGACCCTTCATGATCACAACTGCGTTAACATGGGATTGGTAAATGTCCTGCATGGTAGAAATTTGACTGGATATCACAGGGGTTTCATGAGGTCACAGAAGCAATTACAGGGGAAGTCACTGAGGTTGCCTATCTCCAACACCCAAACCTTTATGGCTCACAAAACTTCATACTGCATAGGTGCACAGGGAAACAAAAGGCACGTACAACATTTTAGGTTTTCTTACAGAAAAGTTATTTTGAAATAAAGTATTCTCTATGTGACCACTATATGTAATATATAACATTTTTAATAGGGATGAGAATGGATATCAGTTTAAAACATTATTATAGCCCTAATAACATTGTACTGTCATGCGTTACTGAAATGAACTTGTGATTATGTGATTAAGTTGAAGGCAGTGGACACTATGCATGCGATTTCCAATCCATTACAGGTCACACAATGACACACACAGCCACAGAGTTATAGATTTTAAAATTATATATCATTACTTCCCATTTCAGTTGCATGTTCTACTGCATAAAAATCTGTTCTACTGAGAAATCTAACTAAATGTGCTCCAATTATGCATAGTTACTCCTATCTGCGGTGGATGGAAAACCACAGGAAACATGATATTTCTTCATCTCCTTTATGGGAGCTCAATAGTCCTATATGGTATGGAAGACCCTTAAAGCCTTAAAGCTTAATCTGCACTTATCAAGGATTCATACATCATGAGTTATACCCTAAAAATGAAAATGTACTAGTTATACCAGAGGTAATCTGCATGATAAATTGCCAGATATAGTAATGGTATCTCTGTACACCCCATTTAATCAGTCAGTCAAAGCTGAACTGATATATCCTCTTCTTGCAAGGAAACTGTCGCATAACAGTACAGCACAGTTGCTAAAGGGAATGAAAAAAACATCAAAAAAAGCATAATACTTCTGGAATATAATATATATAAACATTCAAACATACAGTTTTGCAGATCATAGCTGAAAATGGCTTGTTGATCTGGAGTGATCTGGTTCTTGGACGGGAGCCATTGAGGGGACTGTGGCAGAGGATGAGATCAGTGAATTGGATCAGGCTGACATGAATCCCTGGCTCTGGAACTTTCTGTTTCTCATTCTCTCAATCATTCACAGTTTATACATAAAAAGCTGAACTTTTTATGTGCTTCCACGTGAAGACTATTCAAAGAAATAACATGTAAATACTACACGGCTAGTTTCATGTGATATAAGAAACAGAAAGTTAACGGGATCAGTGGTCATTTCTGCTGTTTATATAATAGTTCTTTCTTTTGTGGTAAAATAACTAAAGAGCAAGTTTTCTCTTCTGGACGGAGCTGTGAGAAAGTGACTGCTTGCTCAGTCACATATATTTCTATTCCTGGTGGGAAATTGTTTTTCTAGCTAGCTCAGCCGTCACTCATACATAATAGTAAGGATGATGTTTTCTTTTTCCCCACTCTGACCAACAGTAAACAGAGGCCTGAAAAAATACGGACCCCCTCAATATCATGTACCAACTGGCCACTTTTGCTGTGAACTGAGGGACTTTTTTCCTTATGTGCTGGTGCTGAGGTAGATATGGAACAATCTTTGCTGGAAAAAACATGCTGATCATCCCAAGAAGCAGACCAGCAAAGCATCATTCAATGTTTCATGTATCATACATGGAATTCATTCATCCATATTCTAACCACTCATCTTCATCAGAGTCATGGGTGGATCTGGAACCTATCCTGTGTAACATAGGGTACAATACAGGGGTACAATACAGGGGAACACACTTGACAGGATGCCAGTACATCGCATGTAAGAAAGTCAACACAACATGAAATACTATAACCCTATTGCTGAAAGCCTTTTACCCACCAAAGAGAGAGAAGAGGAAAATTCCTCTGCAAATGAAGGAACATGGAGACATCCAGATCAAATATAGTAACATTATAGTGCTTGAATAGTATAGGGGTCCTAAGATCTTACAATGCATTAATTAAATCAGTACTATCAAAACTTTGAATAGATGGGGGTTATCCTAGTTTGGCCTGCTGTCAGCAGAAATGTGGACCCACCTGCTGAAGCAGCACCTTCTCTTGGTGAGTCCGATCAAGACAGGCTGGTCAGCACACGTCCGTCTCCCCAATCATCGAAACGACAAAAGACAACATGAATTTTCTACATTTCCTCAGTGTAACATGGGCCTGTTATGACATCATAACAGGCATTAATATCATAGCTTGTAGAATAATGTACAAAAAAGTGGCTGAATTGCACAGTTAACTTTAATGATCGATCAAAAGTAGTTACTTTTTTCAAATTTATATAGGAGTAATTAAAGTGTTTTAATGTTAAAATCTTATATACAAGTTTGGCTGTGTGTAGTTTTATAAATTTTAGGCTTTTCCTGTCAATCCTTCCGATGGTCAAAAAAAAACTCTGTGGACTGTTCATGCAAGTTAATATCCGTGCTGGGACTGAGGAAGCTGCTTGTAGCTGACTTCCTGGCTGGTTTCCTAGGTTTAATTGCATCTGACAGTATTACGGAGGAAATCACTGCTGGCAGTGGCATCGGTCCAGCTGCTCAGATACAGCGTCCCTTTAAGAAACAATCACAGGACGTCCCTTTAATGCCCCTTTCCTAATCATTCATGCATGTTTTTCATACGTTTTTGCCATTTTTCTATTATGGCAAAACCTAACCTATGAGTTTTAAAATATAACTGATATTCCGACGGGAAAAAAGAGACCATTAACGGAAGTAGGTCAGAGGAAGGCAAATGTAACAAAAATAACGAAAATGTAAATAATCAGAAATTCTGCTTGAAGCATACGATCAGTGTAATGAAAGGAGACAAAAATTCAAAACAAAGGTGGTTGAAACTGATGATAACATGTTGAAAAAATGAATTGATATAAAATCATTTTGCAAACAGCCCCACCTAAGTTTCGTTTCACCAGCTATTCCCTTACAGATTATGTATTAATGATTATATATCAAATTTTATTGACTTTTAAAATATATTTGACTGCTTATTGTTAGAAAGTTTGCATCTCATTTCTGCCTTGATCCTAAACGCTGAGGCTATTTATTTCATGTAGGAATGTCTCAATTTAGTCTTTTTTGCAACATTAGACTTAAACATTACAATAAGCTGAACTGCTGTGTGGAAAACTTGCTGTGCAAGGCTCGGACTTTGAACTTGTTTGGGTTAAACCACCAAAGTTCCTTAAAATGAATTAAATCAAATATCCAGGATTGCATTATTACACAAATTAGAGGACCCTTAGAATAAAATTAAATTTCACATAAATATTTTAGATTAGACAGAAAACAAATTAGATTGTGGAAGTCAATAATACGGCATTCAATCTCATTCCACCTTGAAAATGCCTGAAAAAAAATATTCTTGATATCATAATGTATAGCAAACATCTAATCCACATCCATCAGTGTATTAAAATGTCCAGGTCTGCAAAGAAAGAAAATAAGATGGAAAGTGTATGCTGAAGAACCTTTAGAAGTATCAACATCAAATGTACCTTTGTTCAATGTCCCTGTAATATTATTATACCTGATCAGTCCAACACTTTAACTAATCTTGTAAACCCTTAGAGCTTAGTGGTTCTGAAATTCTGTTTTCATTATCAAATGAGTGCTGAAAATAGATCTTTCTGAGTTCAGCCTACAATGACAGTCATTCCCCTGTCCTGTCCTGCTGCTGTTATTGTGGGGGAAAGTGTAAAATGTCTTCAGACATCTGGCCTATTTCCACCAGGCATCTTAATAAAGTTAATATCTCGAAGGAAAACTTTAAGCCAGGGACTTTTAAGGCGGTGATTTTAGTTAACAAATTGAAAGTATGGGCATGAAGCCCTGTATCTTCAAACCTCCAGGGCTGGCAGTTTGGTCCCTGGTCCTGCTGCATGTGTGCATGTAGAGTCTGCATGCTCTACTATGTCGTGTAGGCTTTTCCTGGATACCTCAGTTTCCTCCAACAGTCTAAGTTCAGGTTAAGTGAATCGGGGTCTCTAAATTGGTCATAGTATGAACGTGTGTCCTTCGATGGACTGGCATCCTGCCTAGGATGTTTACTGCCCTGTGCTTCCTAGGATAAGCTCCAGGCTCATCAGGACTCTACTGGATAAATGGTTATAGAAGATGCATGGGCTGAATTATCGGACACATTTTATCATCAGGCATGAAACTGCAGGTGTTAAGATGCAACATCAAGATTGGTCCATATGTTCGTTTTGAATATATCGATAACAACTTGGTTACACCTTCATATATTACTAGCATTCATGACCCATCTAGTATTACCTTTAATGAGTCACTTTTCCTATTCACTATATTACATTGAGATTTCCCTGCGATGCCTGGCTGCATTTAATTCTGTACATTTCCTTTGGGAGGACAGGTTGCCGTTCTTCTTTCAGAAGTACTAGCCTGCTGCTTCTTAATTAATCTAATGAATTCACATGATTTCATCATGATGCTGCTATGCTAAATGGACCATGTGTACCAAGCAGGAATGTCCACCCTTTGTTAAAGGATTTGGAAGTCATTCAGTGGGTAAATTTATCATAAAGGTCATACTGTGCAGCAGATAGCATCAGCGATTGCTGTCAATGACTACCCAGGAGAAGTGCCTCGTGATTCAGGGATTAAATGGGGGACTGGCAGCCATTTTGTTCCTGGTAAGATCTCTGCTATTTGTTATGGGGGAAACTTCTGAAATTCTTTCATAGCTACATAAATGACAGCAGCTTGCCGGTTGAATGACTAACTGGCTACACACCCAAATCATGACAATAGTACTACTCACCAATTAATAATATATAAATATCCATCCATCTATCTCTGAATATTTATAGCTCTGATTATTTAAATTGGGTACTGTTCTATATACTATAAAGACATGAATTTTAAATTTATTTCCATTTAGCGCCAACAAAATTGCTTGCTGTATTTACACTCATGTGTAGTGAATGCTCACAGGACAGCATTGAAAGTCCCAACTGCTCAAACTCATATCTAAACTTAATCACCTCAGTCAAGTTATGCATTATAAATTCAGGAAGGAGAACTTCACTGGTCCTTTGGTGGCTATTCACGTTGACCAGTCAATAAATGCCAATAAACCCAGTAAAAAGTTACCTAAGCACCTACTTTAATTCATATGTTTTTGTCTAGCTCCTGACCATGCTACTTCCACCAATTCTTTGGCCCTTTTGAGAAACAGTGGCAGCCAGCCAACCTGGAACAAAAAGGCCAGAGAGCTGGGGTCACCAACACACCAACACACACAACATTCCTGCTTGAAAGACCATTATTTAGTCGATTGCTGGATGATCTAAAATGAAACTGTCAGTATAGATTTAAACAAAATAATACTGAATATCAGCAGATGTAGGCTTTCAGAATACTGCTAGTGTAATGAAAAATATGTGTTTTATATGAACAGATATTGATGGTTTTGTACAGTATTGTAATGCAAGTCATTCAGGACATATTAATAAGCAAAAATTACATAACCCATGTAACTGCAGCCTGCCGGTGACACAGAAAATTAAATATGCGCACAGGATTTTAGTAGTGAATGTAATCACTGTACAAGCATTCATGTATTTATTCTCTAAAGTTGTTTTCTGCAAAAACAAAACTGGTACAGCCATTACATATGACATGACCTGGAGGAAAATGCCAACTAGCTAGGACATACATAGGTGTCAGACATTCACTGGCCATTATTAGGTATATTAGGTATACCTGCTTATTAATACAAAGTCCCTGCTCCTCCACAGAGCAAATCATGTGGCTGAAACTCAATATCGTCCTTCTCCATAGCCTCAACAAACTCCTCCCACACCCTAGGTTTGACCTCAGCGACCGCCAAAGCCGCTTTCCGTTTGGCCTGCCGATCCCTGTCAGCTGCTTAAGGAGGCCCCCAAGTTAACCAAACTCGGAAGGACTCCTTCTTTAGCCTGACAGCTCCCTTTATCGCTGATGTCCACCACTGGGTTCGGGGATTGCAGCCACAAGAGACACCAACAACCTTATGGCCACAGCTCCTCAGAAGTCCAATAATTGATCACTCCTCGGATTCCTCTCAATCACACCCTTCCAGGTTTTACTGTCATTATCCACGTGAGCGTTAGAGCACCCCAGCAGAACAATGGACTCCCCAGACGGGGCGCCTTCCAGCACCCCTTCCAAGGCCTCCAAGAAGGCCAGATACGCACAGACATCAGTCAGAGCCCTTGAAGTCGAAGAGAGGTAACCCTCTCGTTCACGGGGGTGAACTCCAACGCACTGGCACAAAACCAGAGGCTATAAGTAGATCCACACCTGCCCAGCGCCTATCACCATGGGCAACTCCAGAGTGGAGTAGAGTGCAGCTCTTCAGCAGGAGTTTGGTTCCAGAGCCCAAGCCGTATGTTAAGGTGAGCCCGACTATATCTAGTCAGTATCTCCCTACCATCCACACCAGCTCAGGTTCCTATCCCACCAGAAAGGTTGCATTCAATGTGCCGAGAGCCAGTTTTGATAACTGACGATCAGTCCGTCAAATTCCCAGCCTTTGGCAGACCCTGCCAAGGGCAATTGCCCCCGACAACATAGCTCCTAGGATCATAGGGGCACACAAACCCCACCACCATGATAAGGTGGCAGTTCATGGAGGGGTTTTGTTACCCACAATTCCATTCCCACAATTCCATTTTCCATTGCTAATTATCCAGTGCAGGGTTGCACTGAATCTGAATCTTATCACAGCAAGCATAGGGAACAAGACAGAAGACACTCTGGACAGGATCCCAGTCCATCTCAGGGAATGCTTACTTTTATGTTTTCTTATAATTAGAACATGCTGAGAACATTGAAAATTGAACATTTACTTGTCTGTGCAGCTTGCCAGTGACATCCATACTTGTTTTAATTGACAATATAGAGTACAATAGAGGAAAGAAACGTAACACTGCTATGTTGAAAGCCAAGGACACTCAAGGTTACCCAACAACACCTGGGCCTCTATTCAACATTCCCTCAGTTCATAAGGCTCAATAGCCTGAAATCATTGAATGGAACCTTAAACAAGGCATGCTCACAGAAGGAGAATTCACACTCAACCAGAAAATAATCCATATTCTATAACCACTTATCCTACTGGTTATATAAATTGCAGACACACTATTTAAAAATATTTTTCTAATATACTATTTTTATCAGTTCTCACCCAAGGCTGTCATTTCAAAAATCAGTGCTTCAAAATCTGAAAGCCTGTAATTAAGTTTTACTGCTTTATTCATGTCTCACTTCACATAATTACATTCTTAAACCAGAATTGTATTTTATTAATTGCCTGATGTATTCAGTCCTTCATTTATGCAGCACCACAACATGATAGAACGGAACTGGCTATTCCACCGGATTTATCTGTACTATCATTTCAAGCCAGCTTTGACTGAAGTGTCCTTCTGATGATTAGGTGCACGTCCATGAAGATTTTGAGCAAAACTGTAAAATGTGTTCTGTCAGCCTTGGTGTAACAATGCAGAAGGTTTAGAACTGGAATACTTGCTTGCCACTGAAGAGCTCAAGGGTGCCAAGTGCTTTTCCTTCTCTTGAAATCAGTTCAGTTTTAACATAAACTAATTAAGTGACACGGACAATGCAGTCCATTTCAAACCAACAGCTAGCACACAACACAAACAACTTTCATTCCTTTGAAATGTATGAAGGGGGTCTTTAAATGGACACTTGTACTTTGTGCGGTAATTCAGTTTTAAATGGACTATGACTTTATGGATGGGACAAAGAGCACTTCCTGTGCTGTGATTTCAGATTTCCTTTCTTTATCTACACTACTACTACTGCATACTATAAAACTTCGCAACACAAAAAGACATTTTCCCTTCCTATAATCATGCCTGCACCTGCCGGGTTGGTTGTATTTTATGACACAATGGCAAGTAAGGGCAAATACGAACAGCACTGAACACATCCTTAGGTCCAGCACAACAATGTGACAATGTGAATTCTGTGGCCTCACAGTAATCGTATTTGTTTGCCACATGTACATACACATACAAACTTGGCTATTGTAGCGATGTGATCAGTGTTATATTTACTGCAGCTTTCCTTCAGTGACATCTGGTCTTATTAGTAAATTTAAATAATCTGCTTGTTGAAATGCACAGAAATGCACCTCATGATAAACAGCAATGGTCTGATCAAATTATGCATTTGTAAACGTTTAAATGTATGATTTGGAATAAAATTGAGGGCATTTGTGTAGAAGATGGCAATAAAAATGGCAATAAGAAAATGTTATCAACTAACCATCCATCTTCTAACCACTTATCCTCGTCGGGGGGGTTGCTATTCTAGGTATTATAAGGCATAAGGCTGTGATGACAGTCTATCATCAGGGACATGCACACACATTATTATTAATTATTGACACAAATTAGCCTACCCACATGCCTTTGGACTGCTGATATAAGCCAGTGATACAGACATGCTGAGCTACATTGTAAATGTAAGGCAACATAACATGATTGGTTAGCCACTATGGGGCATGATACAATCCTATTTAAAATGATCAGAGGTACCATTGACCAATGAAAGATATCTTATATGAAGAACATAAAATCACAAAGAAAAAAAAAGTTGTTCATCTATCCTAGAGTTCTGTCATGGGCTCTCAAGCAGAAGGACAAACGGAGTGGTAAAGAGGAACAGAAATCACGATATGGAGACATGAGCAGATGGAGCTGGGACAGCCAGTTTCATCTTGGGTGGAGTTTTCTGGCCAGTTTATTATTCCTACTTGGTAAATAAAGTATATCATAACTTCCACAGAGAAACGTATTCGGTGCATTATGAAATGACATGGAAATTCTGAGTTTTAAAATATAAACATTTAAAGAATCCTCATCCACTGGGATATTAAATAATCAACAATATCTGTGACTCGATTATTTGCATTTGAAATGATGAAAGAGTCTGTGCAAAAGCTGTCTTTAGTTATTTATTATAGTTCTAATTGTAACTTTATTTACTGCGTAGTGCTACAACATATATCAGAGGTAAGATATTGAATAGAAAAAATAATGCAATCTGTTTTATGTTCCTTGTTAAACTATGCTCATTTTAGTTTGTAGTTTTTGGTGAACAGGCTTTGCCTTATAATCAATCCATCATTTCAGTTAGTATTATTTTAAGTTATGAGGCAGGGCTCAAATTTCACCTCTGTGTGTTTGGAGTTTGCATGTTCTGCTGTGTTTGCATGGATATCCTCTGGAAAATCCTGCTTCCTCCCATAATCTAAAAACATGCAGGTTGGTGGACTGGCATCTCTGCCTATTGTGTCTAAATGTGTGTGCTCTGCAATGGATATCCTATCCAGCCTGTTCCCCTACCATTTTTGCTGTGCTTTTCCGGAGATCTAGGTTCATGACCCTGTACTGGATAAGCCTTTGGAAGATGGATGGATAACTGCAACTTAAATCCAATGATGGGCACAGGTAACCGAAAAGTTACCTGCAATAACCGCTAATCCTCTACCTCCAAATTTTAATTTGATAACGCTAAACCAATAAACCACACAAAATAAATAAATAAAAGTGATGGAAGCTAACAATAACCATTAACTTTTATTATATGAATTTAGCTTTGGTTTGGTTTTTGGCTCTGAAACCCTTAGAAACACACCTAGAGAGCTAAAATTTTAGCCTATTTAGCACTTGAGTCCCATCTGTAGGACTAGAGTGATTACCAGTGGATATTTAGGACTTACCCGACTGGGTATTGTTGGATTCTGCAGAGTCTCCGTAATAAACGTGGGCAGAAAATTTCTGTCTGTGGTATTCTGTTTGTGAGATATGAGCCTTTTTATCGGAGAAGCCCTATTTCGCATCTGGCCCATGCTTACATTTTGCCCTCAGTGAAGCTGCTTGGGGACTGCAAACATGGCGCCATTTTTACTTGGAACAAGGAAGGAGGGTCTCAGCTCTTTACTGGGCTATAGATCTGTCCATCAGAAACCCAGAAAATACAATTGGGGGCCTGTATCAGGAAGCAGGATTTCTTACTTGTAGTCTGGGTTAAATGTAAGTGAACTAAGACAAAGTAAATTTAAACTAGGATACCTTAAATCCATCAAGTTATCCGGCTAAGCAATAAATCCAGCTTCATAATACAGGTCTCTGTTCTCCACTTAGTTCAAGGTACCCCACTTTAAATTGACTTTGTCTTCGTTCATTTCCATTTAGCCCAGACTACCTTAAATCCAACAGGTTATCGAATAATCAAGTCTTGTGTTTATATGTGGCCAGCCAACAGCATACCAGATAGACACTTGCAGACCCGCTAGTGATGCAGTCGAGACCACCTAAACCAAGTCATTATCAACACCAAATTGTATCGAGACCAAGAGAAGACCAAGGCAGGCATGAGGTCAAGACAAGACCAAGACCAAGACAGGACTAGACCAGGTCAAGATCAGAAACAGCCTAGTGTTTGAGCCTACATACTGTAACACAACACACTATGAAATGTGGAGCATAGGCACCATCTTGGGGCTAGGCAGTATGGCCTAAAGTCTGTCTTGTAGTTTGAGTTTAGTCTTATTACATTGTATGTATATGGGTTAGACATACATGCTTTATTGTTTTGTTTTCAGGACATTCTGGGGTACTCATATATGTCATGATTTGATGTGTAAATGCTGACAGTCTTGATATCATCCTTTGTAAGACGAAAAACTACTTGCACCTATTCAAATTTCTCAATTTGTAGTCTCATCAAATATAAAAATTAGCAGGCATTACAAATATAATCTTATAAATGTCGAGATTAGAGTCTCCATGATGTGGCAATACAGGGGTTTCATTAGAGACCTTTCTATGTCTTAGTATTGTGAAGGAATATGTGGTTAGTGCCAGGTGGAAATGAATATCTATGATTTTGCATCCATTTGATAACTTGTTGAAGTTATCTGATAGACAGCAATGCATGGTTTTATATATTTTTATTTATTACTTTATTACATCTGAAAGAAAATGAACTATAAAAGCATTGTTTTGTTTCTGATCCACTGGATAAACTAATGTTGAATGTTTATCGTTTTTCCACCTATATACGCTATGATTTCTAAAGTGAAATTTGAGAATGAATCTTTAAGTAGGCATTTTCGCCTCAAACAACAAACCAGCACTGTAGCGCATCATTGCGTTTACATGTGGGCACATTCTATTTCAATTGGTTTGACAGAGTTCGTCAAACATACATATACAAACTTTTGTGAACAAATATTGTGAAAATATCAAGTAATTGTCTTACTGATAAATAGACTGCTACGTTTTGTTATTTCTAGTAGCCCAAGTTGAGTGTTTTTCTATCCCTTTATTTATAGGCTTATAACACATAAATTATAAAATACATATTTTGGTAACACTTTCCCAAATTCATAAACACTAATAACTCTTCTTGTAACATTCATAAAGTATTATAGACATGGCTAAAAATAATTATAAAAAGGCATAACATATTATAGCCATGTTTCTCATGCATTATGAATGCTCTATGAAGGTCTCATCTATAATGCACTCTGAATACATTCATAATGCATAAAACTGGTCGAAATAATAATTAAGGATGCTGTGTGCTGTATCATGAAGGTATTTATAGTGCATTATAGATGAGACCTTCATGGAGCATTCATTATCCATAATACACAGGATTATAGTGTGTTATGCCTTTTTATGAATAGTTATAGCCATTTTATAATACTCTATGACTGTATTATAATGCATTATGAAGGTATGTTTAATGCAATGTAATGACTGCTTTAATTAAAGTGTTACCAATATTTTTCGCCTGAAGGGTAGTGCGACGATCATTGCGGAAGCGAATATGCGGTTTGTTTTCTGTATAATGTGCATAATATCGATGTTTCATGGATTATTAGGGGTGTTTTTTCGTGGGGAATGTGTAAAATATATGCCTCATTATACACAGGATTACTCTGGAATATTTTAGCGCACAGTTTCTCTGTTATACCTATCGAAAGTTACAAGCCTTAGATTAATGGGTGCGAAAATCAACGAATTTTATATTGAGACGTTTTGATGAGTGGTCATGACTGGTCTTGAAATAAAACATCGAGCCTTCTATGTCAGAAACAAGACCAAGTCACTATAAAGTCGATTCCAAGGCGAGACCGACACTGGAAAAAAGCGGTCTCGAGACCAAGACCGGTCTCGAGTACCACAATACAAAGACACGCTCGCAACAGACCGGAACAAATATGTATGATTTTAGGGTTTACACACGCTTTTGACGATTAAACTTTATTCAGTTTACATACGAAAAAAATGTTAGCAGATTTACAGTTAGTGGAACTAAACTTAGTTGAAGCTAATTGGTCCGCTGTTTTCAAAGTCAGCGGACAGGAAAAAGTTATCTTAGCTGATTAGCGGGTAACGCATTAAAGGAACCCTGCCAACAACTGCGTAAATCACCTCCTATCCCTTCTGACACTCCAAGTGTCGTGATCAAATTGCATGTAAATGGGAGAATATGGGGAAAGTGGTAAAAACATAAAATCTTAAGACTACATCTATTTTCCAGTCTTTAAAAGCTCTTGAGGTCAAATATTTTAAATCCTTCATCCTGGTAGCACAATTATGGAGGAAACACACTATGGTTCAACAGAATCACACCCCTCCCTCTGTTCCCTTTCTTCTGAATGGCTCATCCAGCAAACAAAAGACCACTGATTGGATCATCGCTTGTAATGAGATAAAAGAAAAAGGAAAAATGTGTATCTTTACCACTTAGATTTTTTTTCTGGCTTGAAATAATCATGATAGAATAATGCCACAGGTTATCAGAAATAATGTACCAAATAATGTAACAAGACCGCCTGTTTTTACTTAGATGGTATGAACATCTACAGTTCAATGAAGTATTCTTTCATGCAACATGTTTTTATTCACCACTTTAATAATATAAAATCACTGGAACTGTGTTGCATTAGTACTACAAATTGTGTGTTGTCCACAATAAAAATGTATTATAATCTATGAGTTCATTGCTAATTTCCGGGACATAATAGAAGTTGCTGTAACCTTTTGTTTTGAGGTTTTTGAACTGCATTGCAAATAAAGTAGGCTAAACATGAAACGAATATCACGATGTGAGCAAGACCAATTCTAAAAGCATTAGGTTTATCATCTTGTAAAAAGTACGTTTGTAGACACGTTTACATTTTGCGGTTTTTATTTTTATAGAGACAAAAAACAAGTCGCGTGAAGGACACAACCATGGATTTTCTGTCTGAAACACACAGCTGTTCGTTACCAACTGAAAGTGCTATTTGTCTTTTATCTTCCTCTGAAATGTGCACAGGTGCTGCTTAATTCAATTGGAAAACGTTGCCATGGTTTTACATTAATATGTTTCCATGTTACCACCACAACTGTTGTCATGGAGATGATGGGATTTATTTGAACTGAGAGGGAGGCTGGTTTGAAAAGAGCGCAGTGTTTTCTTTCTTTAATTTAAGCTTGTTTTTCCATGGATATTCAGAAAATCGATAATCAATTTATCATATATGCAATATTATCTAATCCCACGTCATTAGCGATTATCAGACCCTTGAATTTTATTTATTCATGTATTAACACAGATTTCTTCTACAATATTTATTCAAATCAACATCTGTGTAAGCAAAGCATTTATTTAAATATGCTGAAAATTAAATCTGTCCAAACATTGCTACTCATATTTCCATTGACATTTCCACGTCATGTTTTCTTTATCAAATGCTAGGGAAAGTCTAAAACAGAAAAAACGCAAACACGAACGCTGACAAATGGAAAAGAAGCTTTTCTTTCTCGGTCATGGAAACAGAGATGATATAAAAAAATTTCCAAATAAACACAGAAAACTAACGTCGTTATTTAATAAGGACAGTATATTATAAGATTAAGAATATAATGCATTATTGCTTTACTCATGCGACTCAAACCAGGTTAATTGTGATTTGCCTTTTTATATAACTAATATCTTCAAATAACTGCCTTACATTACAAAGGTGAAACGTACATCAGCTTTAGTATGTTGTGCGTCATTCTCAAAAAAAAGATGCAGTTGCCGAAATGTCCCGTCTGTAATGTTTCAGTTTTACATAAAAGACGCAGGCAAACCCAAATGTAATGTAAAATATTAAAAGTGAAAGCTCGCTTAATTGCAGGATTAAATGTCATTTCCTAGAACAATTAAGTTACACAGTATTTTTCTTGTAATCGTTGTACTCAAAAAACAGCTGGATAAACGCGATGACGAAAACTGTACATATGTACGTGTGAGCTGCGGCTAAGTGGACTTGTGGGAAAATACAAAAAAATGTCATTTAACCACAGAGACGAGTGCCATACAGTATGGGGACCCGTTCTATACGCAGAGCACTTCCAACTCCAACCAGGACGCTTCATATGAGAGCGACATTTGAGGCAGGAATAGTCGCAGCTTAATGGCAGAATAAACCACATTCATTCGCGTTCAACAGCGCGTCAGGTTTTAGACATTATACAGAGAAGGGTCTGTTTGGGCCTGGAAGGATAACATCCTGCTGAAAAACAAAAATACCAGTGCCCTTTATTGCATTTGTTGGTAGTAAAAAAGGAGAGAGACACTTATGCAAATTTAAATGCATTCTGCCTGGCTCTGTTTTGCTTCCTGGTTAATTTCCGTGCTCTTTAATATACAGAGAGTGCGCATGTACAAGCACACGGGCACACTCAATAACGGCTGGCTAATGCAACAGAAATACAGTGGTTTCATTCCGGATTCACCCCATTTTCCAGCTTTTGGCTTTCTCGCAGATCCATTTTAATGCAGTGGATTGGTTCAAACCTAAAAAGAAATGTCAGTAATTACTGTGATAGTGAAAGTCTATGGTACTCAAAATCTGGCAGTATGCATAGATATATCTTGTGTAAAACACAAGAGGTTGTTCAGTGCTGCCCAGGAAAGACCCAAGGTCCCAGGGATCCTAGGCTGAGTGAGAGGTTGGAAGTCGGATGGATGGATTATGGTAACATTCAGTGGCAGTTTTGATACAAACCATCCTTGAAAATCCAGCTAGTGCATCATTGTAAAAAAGGGTTTTCAGATAAGAGAAGTGAGTTGTGCTATACAATGAAATTCAATATAAGCAACCATCTGGTGCAGTCAATAGTACAGAAGAAGACAGCAAATAGTAAAAGGTCTGTAACTGAGCCAGGAGTGAGACAATGATCTCAGCAACAGGGATGTGAAAATGACAGCAAAACATTAGCGTGTGTGGTGTGCTTGCTCAGTGAGCATCCCTGTGGCCTCGTGGCTCCAGTGTTGGCGGTCTGAAGCCTTTAATTCAGGGATGTGTCTAAGGCTTTTTTAGGGGGGCTTTATCCACTTAAAATGCTCTTTAGCTCCCCCACACACACACACCAAAGCAAATGTACACTAATTTTTGAACACTGTATTCACATTCATTTTCATTAAAACCAGGCCCCCTAGTGTAGGCTTAGTCCTCATTGGCATAAATTTCTAGTGACGCTCCTTTGCGATATTGGGGTACGCCCTCTTTTGATTCAATTAGACCCTCCACTGGAGTTTAAATCATTTTAAATATGCTTACAGGAAGGGCTGTACAGGGCTACACAGGTTAATCAAATGAACATATCTGTCAAACAGAACACCTTTCATCCACTTTTATTTTCAGATCTTTACAGAAGAAGTATTGTGGTCGAAAAGCATAGCTTAAGCTTAATTCATTCTATCATTCATTTTCTGTACTGCTTATCCTCTTGTGTTCAGAGCCTATCCTGGAAACAAAGGGCACAAGGCAGAAAATACCCCAGGATGGACCGTCAATCCATCGCAGGGCACAGACGCCTGTTATTTCCTTTTCCCCCTTTAGTAAATACATTGCAAAAATTGTGATAATGTTAAATTGTCTTTTTCAGCTGTGCCCACATATTTGACAGAGGGACAGAGGGATGAAGTAATTGGGGCGCGGACCTCTAGTAAGGATATGTCTTGTCTTCATTCTTGTTTGTGATTTCTACATTCGGGATATCAAGGTGCAGCACAGGGTGGATGGACATGAGGTCTGGAGGCTGGAGGTGATATCATTTGCAAATGATTTTGTACCTTTGGCCCCATCCAACCAGGACCCCCCAGCATGCAACTGAGCAGTTCAATGCTGAGTGTGATGCGACAGGGGTGAGAATCAGCATTTATGAGGGTGAAGCCTTGGTACTGTTCTATAAAAGGCTGGACTGCTCCTTGCAGGTGAGGGGAAGAGTCTGCCTGTAGTGAAGAAGTTCAAGTACCTTGGGCTCTTGTTCCCAAGTGGTGGCAAGAGAGAACATTGAAGGACAAGCAGATTGGTCTGATGGTGGCAATTTTACGGATAATGAGTAGGGGTGAGTTCCCTGAAGCGTTCTTAACGCTACATTGTTCATAAGTTCTGTGTTAAAAGAGAGGACTTACAAACAACTTAGAGTTAAGAAGGGTTTGGGAAACTCACCCCAGGTCTGTGGTGGTGAAAGAGGAGAAGTCATCTGGCAAAGCTTGTGGTTCTATCTATTTAAATCTATTTAACTCTCCGCATATATGGTCGTGAGCTATGGGTAAAGACCAAAACAGCAAAGCCGCAAGGACAAAGAGCCTAAATGTTTTAGCAGTTGCGTTCTGAATTTGGAGATCCGGAGGGACCTTGAAGTAGAACCACTGCTCCTTTGGATCAAGTGGAGTTACTTGAGGTTGCTTGGGCACCTTATAAGGATGCAACTTGGTTGGGTCCTAAGGCAGTTGTTCCATTTATGTTCCATTGGGCAGAACCTTCAGGGCAGACCTAGAACTATTCCCCCCAGTTGACTTGGGAAAGTGTGGGGTCCCCTAGACAAACTACAGACTGTGGATTTTGTATGGAAGGTTTGGTCTGACCTACTTGGCATGCTGCCACCATGACCTTCACTAGGAAAATCAGTGTGAAAAGATGAAATGAAAGGTTTAAATATTTTTGTTGTCAAGCAAAGGTCAGATTATATTTTCATTGGTTTCCTTAGCTAGGGGCTTGAGTCCATAGTTCAGTATCCTGATTGTATACTTTTGTACTCTGGTTGTCAAGGACATTGGTTTGGTTGCTGTGCAGGCCATTCCTGCTGTATTGATTTCTGAGATTCATTAGATGTCTGCTGGAGCTAGGGTAGTACGTGCTGGTTACTTATTTTTTGAAAGTAATTCTGTAGTAGTTCTTTCTAGAACTTATTTATTTGTTGTTCTTTCTGCTCCATGTGACTGAATGAGTCAGTATTCCAGTGCATATGTTGCATATGGCAAATAAAACATCTTAAATATTAATTTATTCTATTTAGTTTAATCATTAATTTATTTACAGTATTCATGCTAAATCTAATGAATTTTAAAATGATTAAGATCCTTGGGTCTGGAAGACTTCCAAAGTAAATGTTGGTTTCGTTTCTTGTTGAAATATTACGAAAAGTGTAAATTTTGTCTAGTTTAGATAGAATATGGAAAAGTCTATTTAGCAGGCTTGAGACATCATGAGATTTTAGATTGGAAGATCAAAGAGCATTCAATTAATGAATAGACTATGATTATTTGCAGTTAGAACCATAACAATTACTTGTTTAGCTATGTAGGGCAGCACAGTCGCTCTTTGGGGAGCCCTCTAACCTTACACCTCCAGATATGGCGATTCGAATCCTGTTGTTGAATTTGTGTATATGTGGAAATTGTCTGGATCTCCTCCCACAACTCAAAAACAGGTACATGAACTAGTGTCTTTGCTGTCAATGTATGGTGTATGTTGGGCTCCATGGTGTCCCCTGCCTTGTGCCCTGGGATGCCTTTGATAGGCTCCAGGCTCTCTATAGGTCCTGTACTGGATAAGTGTCTATGGAAGACAGATGGATGTTTAGGTTTGCATTACAACAAATTTTCCCCAAGCCCGCCCTTTCAGTGTATGTTTTACCTTCACTTAAATTCACAGTGTATCACAGTTCTGGTAGAGCATTTCTCACACTCTTCTTCGCAATTCTGCTGGTGATTCACTAGAGTATTTACTGAGATTTGCAGGATAAGGAGGAGAGGCGTTACTTGCCTGGTCGTTTAAGTTTCCCTCACGGTAGCAAAGACACAGAGAAAATCAACCATAATAAATAATAACAGAGAAATGTAGCTAAAATGCTAAACTTATAGTTGTACTGAAAGAGGTGCAGAAATGTTTTAGTAATAAAATTTACTTATGTATAATTTTATACATATTTCCTTGAAGGCAAGTACATTTTAAGTGCTCGGTTGTACTGTTATTTCTGATTAAGATAATAATACACAGAGCTGTATGCTGTGCTGCCTTCTAATATTACAAATGTTCAGCTAGCTCCCTTTTGTGCCTCTGTGTATCCATTATTGATTTGCTTTCTCATGTCTGTTGCTCAAATGGCATCTTGAGGCTGCCTTATTCACAGCGACCTTGTCAAGGCCTCCCTGCTCTCAATTCACACTGCAAAACGTTACCCATAACACTTAAGTGTGACACTCTTTGGGTGTTGCTAAACGCTTCAGTGGAATTAATATCATTCAGATCTCTGCCATTAACGGTGATCAACCCCAGCTTCAGCTCTGTAGATCGTTTCTTTATAATTTGTTGATGATTTCACTATGAGTTGTGGTGCTCGACTCGGCCTTGTCACGCTGTCAGGTAAATTTTCACTTGGTCTTGACTCAGACTCGAAGACTTTTGGCTCGAGAAATCTTCCCGAGTCTGTAGTGCTTGTCTGTAGACTGTATGCAGATTTAGCACCTCCTCTCCGCCAGTTTTTTATAGTATTGTCCATGTTTTTAGAAGATACACGCTCCCACTCATGCCCTTCATCATGTTTGCCAAGTCAGCAATTATTCACTCTGTGTACATTAACCATAAGAAGTTTATGTGCAAGACATCAGGTAGAAAGAAGTACAATGTGAAGTGCAAATACCGCATTGATAATTGAGGTGGTTGGCAGGTCTTTCAAGTTCTATCAACATTTAGAAAGGAAACAAAAAGACTAGCATGTAGGCTAATGCTAGTTCTCTCAGTTTGTCGAGGGGTAATGGTTAGCTATTTGACCAGCCAAAATTTGCTTTACATAGTAATCTAGTGATAGCTATCCAGCTAGCTAGCCAATGTGTTAGAAAAATAATTACTGCAGCATTTTATTAATCCCCATGTCCGAAATTCAGAACATGTCAGTGTGTGTTCAGTACCCCTGGAGTAGTTATGTTTAAAGGTTTTAGAGGAAACTAGTGACAATTGACAAACAGGGTCAGTTTAGGCTTGGGTGGCATCTAATTCTTCATATCGTTATACTGTCCATACATTATACCTCAGTATATTATATTTTATGGTACTTTCGAAAGAAACACTCTTGCAGTATTTTGAAATCTTAGTGATAATATGTGGTGGATCCCCTACAATGAATCTTGCTGATAAATTCCCAAAAATTAATATACCTAAAATACCATGTCTTTTGATATGAGGTTTTTTCAAGTTAAAAGTCAGTTCAACAACTGTCCATGTTCAACAGCTGCTGATGGTAGTTGTAAAAATGATGTGACCCTGTCATCATGATATCAGGCCGTGTGGGGCACGGACCAGGGAAGCAGACGAGGGAGACCTAGGATCGGGGAAAGAGGACTTTAATTGGGAGACGTAAAGACATAAATGGCAAGCAAGGCACAACACGGAGTAGACTTCAATGACAGACCTGGGCATACAGACTCTGATGTGGACTTAAATACACAGGACTAAACAGGCAAAACAGGAAACAGCTGGTTACAAGCGGGATTGCACACGAGGTTAATGAGTGGGTGTGGCACACGAGAGGGCAGTACAAGTAGGTCATGACAGAACCCCCCCCCCACCAAAGGCGCGCAGGGGAGCGATGGACAGGATGGGACCGGGAACAAGACAGACCTGGAAAACAAGACAGTACCATTACCGGGGCACCGGAAACAGACACACAGAACAGGCACAATGGCAAAAACCAGGACAAGACCTGACACAGAACAGGAAATGCAGACAGGCAGACCAGGAAAGGAGACACTGTGGGAACACCAACAGAAGGAACTAAAGGACCAGGAGTGAACAGAGGAGACACAGAGGGACGAGGAACAGAGTCAGGAGGGACAAAGGAAGGAGACAGGAACACTGAGGACGGTGGACAATGGGGAGCCCGAGGGAACCGCAGTGGGCAAGGGGTGCAGCCAGAGGGGCCACAGGTGACTGGGAGGCCGGAGCCGAAGGGACACCTGGCGACCACGTATTGGCCAAGGAGGCAGATGAAGGGACCAATGGAGGAGGCGAGGAGGAAGGCGGAGGGTGCACTGGGAGAGGCGAGGAGGAAGGCGGAGGGGATCCCAGCGCAGGTGAGAAGGAGGGGGAAGCTGCCGCAGGTAACGGTGTAACCACAGGAGGTGGAGGCACCATCCGTCGATGAGCCACAGTGGGGGGACCCGCAGATGCCCGACAAGCCGAGGCTGGGGAACCCGGTGGCGGCTGACAAGGCGTCAGAGGAGGGACCGCCGGCGGCCGACGAGCCCCCGGAGGGGGATCCGCAGGCGAACGCCAAGCAGGAGCCCGGGGAACCGCAGGCAGCCCCCGAGCCACAGCCAGGGAGAGCGAGGGCAAGCCAGGGGGCAGGGAGGGCGTGACCTGACCCCCACGTAGGTGTCCCCTCTTCTTTCGGGAAACCAAAAGGTGGGAACACAGCCGGGATCTGTCTCGCCGTGGCTGTGGTGGTGGTCTCTCTCCTCTGGAAGAGTCCAGAGAGGTCATCAAGGAAATCCCCGAGGGGACCCATCAAGGGCGGAGGAGCGCTGGTTCGGCAAATGGGGACCTCCTTGAGGACCGGAACCAAGGACAGGGGAGTAGGGACGGGCGAAACTAGGATGGGCGGACCCGGGGTCTCAGGCGCGGGCAGAGGCGTAGGGACCCCTGGCGTGAGCGGAGCAGGAGGCGGACCTCGGGCAGCGCAGGAGCCGCAGCAGGGGCCTCGGGCGGAGCAGGAGCCGCAGCAGGGACCTCGGGCAGAGCAGGAGCCACAGCAGGGCAGCAGTGCCAGTCATAATGGATATCATATTTAGTGTTATATAGTTGTATGTGCACTTCATCTTTAGCTAAATTGTGTGTATGTTTAATATAAAGTTTGTTAAATTACAAAGCCTTTACAGGAACTTTGTATTGCTTTATGCATATTCTTTGGTGCCAGAACCAATATGAAATGTGTTTGTTAGGATATTGTCATGTTACATTGAATTTAATAAGTAGAATTTAATGCAGTGAAGGTGCGTTTCTGTTACATTTATGCTTGACAAATCATCCATCCATCCATTTTCTAAACCGCTTATCCCACTGGGTCGCGGGGAGTCCGGAACCTATCCCGGAAGCTATGGGCACGACGCAGGGAACACCCCAGGATGGGGGGCCAGCCCATCACAGGGCACACTCACACACCATTCACTCACACAAGCATACCTTCGGGTAATTTAGTAACCCCAATTAGCCTCAGCATGTCTTTGGACTGTGGGGGGAAACCGGAGTACCCGGAGGAAACCCCACGACTACTTGACAAATCATTTATGTCTTAATTGAAAATAATAATTTCTATTTTTGTCATAAATATTTATAAACAATTTCAAACACATTTGAATATTCAAGGTATTTCTGTAATCTTCAATTTATGTTTTGGGAATTCAGATTCATTGTCTAGAATTTGAACTTGTGTTTTTCTGGACTCAGACTTGGACTCGGCTACCCAGCTCTGGTAATGGACTGCCTTGTCTCGGTCTCAGCTACCCAGCTCTGGTAATGGACTGCCTTGTCTCGGTCTCAGCTACCCAGCTCCGGTAATGGACTGTTTTGTCTCAGACTCAGCTACCCAGCTCCGGTAATGGACTGCCTTGCCTCGGTCTCAGCTACCCAGCTCCAGTAATGGACTGCCTTGTCTCGGTCTCAGCTACCCAGCTCCGGTAATGGACTGCCTTGTCTCGGTCTCAGCTACCCAGCTCCAGTAATGGACTGCCTTGTCTCCAACTCAGCTACCCAGCTCCGGTAATGGACTGACTTGTCTCGGTTTCAGCTACTCAGCTCTGGTAATGGACTGACTTGTCTCAGATTCGATCCCCTGTTGGACTCGGTCTTGACTTGGACTTGATTTGTTAGAAATACAGTCTTGACTTGGACTCGACTATGGTGGACTGGAACTCAGCACTGATAATCTATTACTGAGTCTCTGGATTGCTGCTATTTGAAAATGCAGGCAAACTGGATGTCATCCCTTCCTCAATGATTCTATGCTTTGTGCAATATGCTTCCTGGGATACACTGCAGGCTCCCTCATGACCTGGACTACGATAGACACTTTTAAAATGGATGGATGTTCTAAACTGAATTATTGCACTATGCACTTAAGGAAAGGAAATCAAAACAACGTAAAACTATTGTCCTATATATAATGTCAGTTTTCCAGTTACTTTAAAATGTTGCAATAGATTTATTTAAAGTGAAACATATTGCAATAATATCCGTTGTGCTTCAATTACCAGAGATTTCACAGACTTGCGATTATTGTAGGGTTAGCGTAACCAAAATAAATAACTCAAATCTGAATCCATTTACGAAGATAGTAAAGGGAAGCTTTGTTTACAAATATCAACCTACGAGGAGCACACTGAGCATATGGTCATTTCAAGTTCACTTATGGGTTTACATAATGCAGCGATTGCATGTTTATTTAGATAACTGTATTTAGTTATCTAAATAAGCAGCATTATGGCAGCCTTAGAGTCATGTTTTGATGTCACCCCCATCTGCCTTACAGATAAAGGAGACATTGATTCTAATTCTAGATTAGGACCATTAAAAGCAGGCCTATGACATTAGACATTTAAAGCCCTTAGTTCTGGACATGTTCTTATTGTAGCTTTACTGTTTTAGATGTTTGTGGTGAGTGGATATAATCTAGTTTAAAAAGGGATTAAGCGATTAAATTAAATTTGTTTACCTGCTAAATATGTACAGAACAATACACGTGCACTTATCTGGTCATTGTGCAAGCATTATTTCATACAGATGATGGTTGCAGAACTGATTTAATTAGGTAGGAGTGGAGGTTCGAACAGTCTGTAGCTCCTGCACCCATGGACTAAGTATCCATCTATCTTCTGAAAGCACTTAGGATGGGGTCAGGGTGAGCGTGACAGAATCCCAGGCGGCACAAGGCACGGGCAGTTCTGAACAAGATGTTAGTTCCTCTAGTAATATGGGCAATATAGGGCCACCCATTCACTCAACTGCATGTTTTTGGGTGGTGGGAGAAATATGGAGCATTTGGAGGACACCCAGGTCAAGGGGTGTAGAGTAGAAGTCGAAATCAAAATTTTGTTTCAACCAGCCAATTGAGTATTCTGTGACTTTGACTCTTTATACTGAAACAATATCTTGGTCTGGACCTGAATTACCCATCTCTGGTGGGAAAATAGTAGGAAACAAACTGCAAACCCAGGAAGTGTGAAGCCACAGTAGCATCCAGTGAGCCCCTTGTCACCATGCCTTAGCTAGGCAAATTGTAATATCTAATGAACAATAGTGCAGCCAGAGGCACGTTAACACAGTCAGGGGCCTGGGTGGGGCTGTTGACAGTTAAAAATTTTATTAAACAAAGGTTAGTTGACCCACTGCATTTAAACGCCCAAGTGCAGGTTTCTGTGCACAGTTGCCACTCAGAGAGGCAAAGTATAGTTAAAAGGTTACCTGTTAACGCTTCTCCAAGCTAACATTGCTGTTTTTAATCCTGTTATCATTAATGTAAAACACATATACCATCACTAACTGGTATATGTGGACAATTACAGCACAATTACAGTTTGTTTCTTTAAAAAACTGGCGGCAGAATGTGAAAGACAGACAACAGGCAAAATAATATGTTACACTTTTGCATATATATGCTCGGGGAGAAAACAAATCATTATTTTATGTTCTGTAATTTTTTTTCACAGCAATGAGCACTAATTATAGAGTCAAACACTTCATGTTTTTGTGTATCCAGTTACAGGAAGCATGTCTCTTTTCCGGCAGGATAACTATTTCATTTAATTTATGCCACAGCTTAATCCATCAAGCATTGTGCTTAATGTCTGTCGTGCTGCTACTCTTGCAGTGTAGTTGTACCTACAGTATCTTTAAAGATGTTCATTTCTGTAACTCCTCTACATTGATGTGAATAAACAATTCGAGTTGTCATCCCCTAAGATTTGTTATGCATCCAATTTATTCATGCAGTTTTTTGTAGAATGGTTGCTTGATGGGGTGGCACCACAGTCGGCACCTCACACCTCCAGGGCAGGGGGCATGATGGGGGTGTGTGCCCGGTTATTGACTGACATCACTCCTAACTGGTCTCGTGCCCTGTGTTTCCAGGGATAGGTTCACCATGGCACTATACTGGGGAAGAATCATTTTAAATAGACTTAAATAACTGAAACATAATTTTAAATTAAGAATTTAATTTAAAATAATATTTGGGGGGGGGGGCATTGGGGTTATGGCCCACAAATGCCCCCCATGACACCAACCCTGGTTTTACCGGTGTTAACATTGCTTTCATATTGTTTTAGTTTTTAGGCATGTTTGTAAAGAACTGTTGTCAGTGAGAGTTCATGGGAATTCTGCAAAATGTTTTAAATTTAGCTTTTTAAACATAAAAATTAGGTTTTCCACATTTCTTTGTTTCCGTTAGAATAAATTACATTTCTATCTATTACACTTCTGTTATACACAACAAATGGTGTTTTTGAAGACCTGGTGTGCGCGTGACATGAAGAGACGACCATATTCACTCCCTCTATTTTGACAGTTCATTCCAGTGTCGGAAAAACGTCAGAAATGTTTAGTTCTGCGTGACTAGAATGGATCCCAAGCCCAGAGGCCATCCTAGCTCTGACTGTTAATGGCACCGACTTACAGACAACACCATTAAAATGTATTTAGCTACCAATCTAATACCCTAAATATTGCAATTCTACTATTACAGTTATAAGTATTTATATGGATCAGCGGGTACGTTTATGAATTGTATAACTGTACTATTCCAAAGAAATAATAATAAGAAATATATTCATTTTAAGGCTATACTAAGAAAGGTTTTAGCATTTTGAATAGAACATAATAGAATAGAATGCCTTTATTTTCATTGCATGTAACAGGTACCATGGTGTTCATTACAAAAAAAATGTGGGTTTTTTGTGGGTGAAATCAGGGAGACTGGAGAAGCTACTGAGATGGTGAAAAGCCCTAAAATGAAAACATCAGCCAGAGAGTGAAATGGTCCACAAGTCACATGTACATTCCCTCTACATGTGTTTGAGTGCATTATGGGTAATTTCTCACAAATAGGTATGCTTTGGATAATTTTACCAAAATATTTAAGATTTAGGTGGAGAATCTATATATTGAGGAGCAACATCCTTGTTATAAACGTAACATTGACATGATATTAATTATAATTCATGCGTACTGAAATGAACCATTTATAAAACACATTGCTGAGGTGAGGCTGGTTGCATATCCCAGAAAGCACTGGGCACAAGGCTGGGGTACATCCTGGATAGGATTCCAGTCCATCACAAGAAACGCTGTCACATATAGTCACATAAAATGGTCACCACTTCACCTAACCACAAGGTTTTGCATGGTGAGAGGAAACTGGAAATTATGAATGTGTTGCTCCTGCAATGGCCTTCTGTAAAATGACTGAAGCTTGGCTTCTGCTTTTATCGCATCTCCGAAATCTAAAATGCAAACGTGATATTTTCTGATAGTCTCTGCTTTCCCAGTCATAGATAACACATTGTAAAATGCTTTCCAAAAAAATAAAATAAAAAATCTCTCAGGCTATGTTTAGCGGCAAAATCAATTGCTGTGCACCTTCATCCCTGCAATTGTCCTTTGAGGAAATGTTCTATTATGTGAGCTAACAGCATGAAAAATCAATATTACTTTGGCCAACTCCCCCCCCCAAAAAAAATAAAAAATCTCCCTTGGTAGTCTGTAGGTTACAGAATGCAAGTGAAGAGAAATAAAGTTTGGACAGATTTTTTCCCCCCCATTTGATTATGTAGCTCTGTCACTTGCCAGTCAGAATTCTTTAGAAGGTATTCTGCACAGACTATTCCTAGCCATAACATTCAAATGAAGGTGTACTTTAATGAAAAATCCACTGATTTGGAAATGTTCACCTTTGTAAAAGCCAAAAATGCATTTTGAGGGCTGTGTGAAAACCGAACAGCACCTTCAGCAGGCATACTTTTTTAGGCTCAGCTTTGCATACCATAAAACTGTCTTGTACCCAAGTCAGCTCTCTCAGGTCGTTGCCTCTCAGGACCCTAGATATGCAGAACTGTCCATGGTGGGGACAGCATGCAAACACATGCAGAACCAGGAAAGGGGCTCAGAACCTCTAGCTAGAGGCATGAAACCACAGGGCTGCTCACTGAGCCACCACACCAGATCATTCTCTTCCTCCTGGCTCAGTTACAGACCTTTTGCCATTCGCTGTCTTCTTCTAATCTATTGGCTGCACCAGATGGTTATTTGTATTAAGTTTCACTGTGACCAACTCACTGTACTTATTTGAACCCCCTTTTTTATAAATATGCTCTAACTGGAATTTTAAGAATGGTTTCCATCAAAACTGCCATTGAATGTTGTCAAAATCCATCCATCCATCCATCCATCCATCCATCCATCCATCCATCCATCTTCTAACCTCTCACTCAACCTAGGATCCCAGGGAGCTGGTGTCCAAGCAGCATAGAACAAACACTGTGTTTTACACCTATAATTTAAAATTAAAAGATGTGGTAAATAAATTGTTTATTTTCTTATAAGACGTTTGGACTAGTTGACCAGTATACTAATTGCATATTCAGGAAGCTATAAACGAGCTGTTTACCCGGATTGATGCTGCATGAGTTTTTTTTTGTGTGTGCTACACAATTTCATCATGAATTTTTATACAGTTACACTTATATACACATTCTTGTTTGTAACAGCAGAAAAACTGTTCACACTCCTGTTAATATCTCGTATTTTTCAGTACTAACCCTAACTCACATTTTCCATTATTTTACGGTATTCATAAAACATTCTTCTCGATTCAGATGTTTCTGTTTAGACTATATTATTTTCTATTCAAATATATATGTTAAATTGACTTCAGGTCCTATAATCAAGAGGACACATTCAGAGGGATGATGTAGGGGGTCATCTCTTTCTTACCTGCTTGGGATCAGTGTATGACTAGAAGGTCACTGTGCAGGAAAGCGCCAGCCTTTTGGCAGGCAGAGCGGGATGTTTGCCCAAAATACCCAGGTACTTCATGCAATGTTTTATTCCATCTTTATTACCACGGAGCCCCAGGACCCTTGAATAACAACCCAAAACACAGGGAAACATGACCATATTCCACAGGAGGTATGGGGTTTGCTTCAACATATGCTTTATCCTTTCAATGCCAAACAAAATCTTAGAATGCATGTACAAAGAGCACAAATATGCTTCATCAAGCTGTATCAAACAGTTATAATCATTATTAGTATTACCATTATTATTTTAATGATGTAATTTAGTGAATTCTCCTGTCATGGAGTCGATGCTTAGTGTTGGCTTTGGAAGCCCCAGATACCAGATTGTTTTGGATATTCTCTGGTTGTTGCCCTAGTATTTTGGATTTCCATTAGCTTCTTAAGCCATCTGTCACATGTTAAGAACAGCAACTTGTATCCTCTACCTGGCAGCGCATGCCAAATCCACAACAGCTTTAATATTAACTCAAGAGTTACTCAGGAGTTGAAAGAGACACACTTACTTCTTTAAATCTCATTTTCTTTATATTCATCTCCTTATCTGTGGAGGTCAATGGCCTTTTGTCTGCTGTGTTCAAGGATCACCATGCTAATAGCTGACAACAGGTTTTCAATGTGTATGACCTACTGGAAAGTAAACTATTATCTTTAAGCTCCACAATCTAGCATATGTGAGCTACTGTGACCCGGGTACTCATGGAAAATGCACTAACAGTGAAACATTGTTTGTCCATCCATCCATCCATTTTCTACCGCTGTTCCGGGTCGGGTCGCGGGGGCAGCAGTCTAAGCAGGGAAACCCAGA
>JAODLD010000136.1:204041-231367 GCA_026781065.1 Mormyrops boulengeri
CCCCCCCCCCCCCCCCCCCCCCCCCCCCCCCCCCCCCCCCCCCCCCCCCCCCCCCCCCCCCCCCCCCCCGCCCGGGCTTTATGTTTTCTCTGACTATGCTGATTACTTTTAGTATGATTAATTGCCCCATGCAGAATTAGCATTGGAAGAAAATTACTCTTGGCAAAGCGTAAGCATTAATTAATCAGTAAACACATGACAGCATAAATGTTAAGTCTTAATCTATGTGAATACAAAAGAATTTAGATAATGGCAATTATTATTTTCTGTGTAATCTGTTTCAGTGCATGTCCAAGGAAATGAAAGTTCAATGGTGACAGACTGGTACTCATACAGGCAGATTTCAATACATTGAAAAAGTGTTTTATTAATTCATTTTGTCAAAACACAGTTTGTTTCTTTCTGTTTGTTTAGTTTCATTCTTTTAAAATCCAGCAGTGAATGCATTTTTCAAGTATTAAAACACATGCAAGGACAAAGACTTGAATAAACACAAACAATAAACGAAGATTAGCTGTTCCACGCTGCAAGCATTTTCATTTATGTTGATGGAAGAATGAAATATGAAATAAAAAAAGGTTCTGTTAACCTTTTCAAGAGTGAGTATTACAATGAAACTATGTGCCACGTTACAGGTACATTTTAAATTGTTAATATCAGTAAAATATATATAAATAGTTGTAAAATCCTTGAGTAATGCCTAAAACCTTAAGAGGTACAGTTGGCAGAGGAAAACCTCGTTCACATCATGGTTTGCAAAGATTCGTATACTTTGTGCTCATCATCCAAAAAAACAGCTTCAGGTGGAATTAACAAAATTTGACCTGAGACACGGTTATAGCATCAGCACTGCTAATACAGCATGGCCCAGGAAACTCAAAAGCCATCTTCTTCTCATTTGAGTGCAGCATCTTTCGTTTTCCCCATTTCCCTTCTCCCCATACCCAGCACCAGGTGGACCTTCTGAAAAGGCCTGGATTATGAGGCTTTTTGTTCAAAATGAGTTTCAGTCACAGCATTTAAAGGGAGGGGGGGTGAAAAAAAGAAAACACGTTTCCATTTTTTTCTGGAGACTGTTTCTCCTTCAAACAGCCTCCTTTGTTTGCACATAATCTCACACTGCAGGGGCTGAAGGATTCCATTTAATTTCAAAGTAATTATATTTTAATGCGATCTGGTATTTTGAAAGAGTCCCTTCCCTGCCTGAAAAACAAAATATGTCACAATTTTTCTTATATTTTTAATACCTGTTAGTCATCAGATTTTTAAACTGTAGGACATTAACAATAGCATTTTACTTGATTTCCTTCCTCTATTTGGATTTCATCAATCCATCTAGAGATACCATCTAATTTGATCAATTTATTCATATTAAACAGGCCTGATGCGTGTGGAACAAAACATAATAAATGAAAATCAAAGAGGGAAAAATCCAAAATTCCCTAACCTCTTTCAACTGATTGAAACTGTTGCACCAATTTTAAGTAACTATAGGTGAAAAAATATTAGATAACACTTTCTATGAATGTCATGTCTATAAGAATCAATGAACACATTCATAAAGCATTATAAACATGGTTAAAAATATCTGGTAATGCTTTACATTAACGGCACCTTCATAATGCATCCATTATGCATTCATAGAACATTCAGTGCAGCTTCATAATGCTTTTATAATGCATTTGTAGGACAATCATAAGCAGAATGTATGTATGCCATAACATCTTAACGTACATTAGCAGCTTTAATGTACATTAATAACAAGCATTATATGATTATACAATTGTATAGCTTGATATTGTCATATATTGATTGCTACTAATGTATATTAAGGCTCTTAACGTATGTTAGGATGACACGGAATATACTTACATGATGCTTTTGAATGTTCAATGAATGCATTACAAATGCATTATTAAGATGCAGTGAATGCTCTATGAATGCATTATGAAGGTTCAGTTAATGTAAAGCATTACGAAATATTTACAAAAAGTCATAACACATTATAGCCATGTTTACTATGCATTATGAATGCTATATGAAGCTCTCATCTATAATGCATAAGTTGTATTGCATTATGAAGACATCTATAGTGCATTATAGATGAGAGCTTCACTGGAGCCTATTGAGTATTGTAGTCAACATTACAGTATAATGCCTAACAATATGACTATCATTAGAAGAAGCTGGAATGCTTTAGTAATTGTTATACTGACCATTATAATGCATTATAGATTACAGCTTCTAGTAAAGTGTTACCAAATATTAATATAGATTTACACATGTAAATACACATGTAATGAAATAAGAATATGCACAAAAACAAAGCGTGTTTCATTTATCATATGACAGTTGCTAGTATGTCTTATCCACATGCTCATACAGGTTTTTGTAGTTAAAAAGGCAATTGCTGGGCGACCATAAGAGGAGCAATTTAACCACTGTTGGGAAACGAAAGTGACCTGCTAATCAGGAAATGAAGGTAATGCATGTCCAGATTAGGCTAGGATACTTTTAACTTTTACTTTGTTTTTCTTTTACTTTTAACAGATATATATTTGCATCAGGACTCTCAAAATGATGGATTTGGCTGAGGGGAGGACATATGCAACCAGGTGCCAAAGTAAATCAAAAAAGAAAAGGGGAGAGATAAAGTACGTAAGAGACACTGTTAACGATAAACATGCAGTCATGGGTGAATGCGAGGATCCATTTATCAAAGCATAAATCGGCAAATGACAGGAAGACCAAAGATGCTTTCTTAGCTCTGAACGGTAACTGTAAAAACACAAAGGTTAACCACAGATACACAGTCTTGAAGCAAAAATTGTCAGTAGTCTTTCGTATTGCAAAAACGTGGACTGTGGCTGTGGGTCCCTGAGGACCGGATTGGGAAATACTGAATTATAGAATAAGGCAGCAGACAAATATGCACACATGTCCCTTCCCATATATTGAGAAACAGGAATTGTGGACAGATATTTTTGAAGCTGTTATCATTTTGTGAGGAACAATTAATATTTCAATTGTCTTAAAAAAGATTAACACTGACTGAAAGCAATAAAATGAACACGTATGCGGAATTACTGATTTTAAGAGTAACAAACAAATAACTAGTAACAAATCCCCAAGGAGGACTTAAAAGAAAGCTAAGCGAGAATGAAAAAAGCTAAGTTTCTATTGACAGATTGGTGGCTCTGAAGGTGTGAAGATGCTACCTACTTTCAGAGTCTGACTGTATGTCTACATGCAAAACCAGCCATTCTCAGACTTGTTATTTCAGTGCCATGCTGGCGAGGAAGGACACCTATCTGTGTTGCACAGGTAGCGAGGCTGCCGGCCTGATTTGTCTAACAAACTGTCTGTTTGCACATTGCTACCAAGTGACGTGAAATCGAAGGCATTACAGAAACACCACTGGCGCAGCAGTTTACTGCAATGCAAACAGTGGAGCTGATTTAAAAAAAAATAAAATAAAAAAAAAGCAGGAAGTATTTAGTGCTCCATGAGTATGCCTGATGAAAATGGGCCTCTGGACGATTTTATGTATTTTACTTGTTTTTGTTTAATGTAACAATGAAGGTTTAAAGAGGTTTCTGGGAAACACTGAATAGCTCTAGAGGCAGATTTCACATTTGCTAAACAGAACGTGAAGGGATTACTGAAAATGTTACAGAAGTGGTTAAGATGACTTGGCGGGTGGGAGACTGGGGTACAGCTCTGTTGTTCCCTGAGGAGTCCCCACAATATACAATGTTTCCCCACAGAGGCAAGGTCTGCATCACCTATAAGACAATGACATTGATCATTAATGAGCTAATAAATTATCTAGAACATATATTTGATTATGCTGCATATTTAGATGTATGACTTGAATGCATTTGTCCCCATTATCATTATTTCTTAATATTCTATTCATAATAATACAACTTAGCACTAAATATATACTTAAACTCATGTTGCAATTATAAAAGTAGAAGACAAAGACGCTAACAGAATTAGCGTAGCTATCGATGACCTGTACCTTTAGCACAGTCTGCTAAAAGGTGTTGTTGTGTTACAGTGAATTCTGGTACTCTGTTTAAAAATGTAGTTTTAGTGGTGTACATATGAATAAGATGTTTCACGAGCTTTGTGTATTCGCTGAAATCATGAATTATACTGAATGAAACTCTTCCTATTACATGTTATTCTGTTTGGTGGAATTTTAAGGGAAAAAAGGGATTTAATGCAAACCGTCTAATTAATTCACAAATGTGACCTAAATTTCACTCACACATTTCCTGTAAAAATATTATCAGATCAGGACTTTCTTCCTCTGCAAAATTAAACATAGCTAGATGCATTTCTTATTAAGTGCAGTTCATTATATAACTGAGCAATTCATTTTATCAAACGACTCCCTAAATAAATTGAAAAAAATGTTTTACTTAAAAATCTTGGGTAACACTTTACTTGGATGGTCTACCTACAGAGGGCTAACAGAGTATTTGCAACATCTGAACAACTTAGTTGAGATTCAGCAATTCAGCTGTTTCTCTGTGTCTGTAGATGTGTAACAGAATACGTAGTATATAGAGCATATATGTAACGATTCATGAATATACCTACACATCTTAGAATAATTTAACTAAATATGACTACTCATTCAGCCAATGTTATATGAATTGCTGAATCTCAACGGATACATTGCTGAAATGTTACAAATACTCTGTATACCCTCTTTAGGCGGACTATCCACATAAAGTATTACCAAATCTTGTTTTAGAAGTGGTGACTTCATTGGTAATATAGGTGTGTGACTAACCCTAAGCCTACATTTTAACCAATTATTTGCATTGTTTCTGGTAAATGACATCTGACAGATTTCTACCAAAATGTACATCACTTCCAAAAATCTCCACCCCTGTCACACATTGGTATTGTTACATCCTCTTGCGGTGGTGTTATTAGTTTTTGATCCATACCGTTACAGATTAACGTCGCTAATGAGCGTCATTGATATTGTTGACCTTCTCGTACCTCACACTCCTTCGGTTCATCTCAAACAGTCATGAGAGGAATAAGTGATTTCAGTTACCACAGAAACTTGACATAATATAAATATTCACGTGTGTGCCACATATTTAATTGTTTGTTTAATGTAAATACCGATGTGTATATGACCTGAAACATATAATGGAGAAATTCATGTTACACTTCATTGCAGTCATTTAATGATACTTTTACTCAATAATTAATGCATGTACATGAAACACTTGGTGGATGAATTTATCTAATCTGACATCTAACTGTGCATGAAAATGGATCTCAGGTTGTGAACAGTAATATATGTGCGATATGTTTGGTAAATAATTAAATATAAATATTAATGTATGTTCCGCAGTGTTCCTAGCACAATGTAACAGTAGAGGAGCCTAATTTGAGAAAATTCTCCTGGATATAATAACAATCACTTTATTAATCCCCATGGGGAAATTATTTGTACACCTCCCTCAACTTGTGCTTTGTCTGCAAAGGGCAGCCACCCATGGTAGCACTAGGAGCTAAGGGCCTTGCTTAAGGAGCCACAGATGTGCTGAGGCCGGGTTTGAACCGGCAACCTTGCAATTACAAGCACACAGTCTTAGCCCACTGAGCTACATGCTGCCTCTTAATGCCATATGCTGCCCCTTATATGCAATTGTGTCAAAAATAAAACTTAGGCGATGGTAAACAAACATTCACGATTACAGTAGCTGCTCATTTCTAGCTTTCATGTACAAAATAATTTATGCAATTATTTTCTGACAAGGAAACAAGAAAGTGTAACATTCCAATTTCTTCACCTCAGAAAGTAAATAAAAATGGAATATTCAAAGACTGCAGTGTGTCTGAAAATAAAATTATACTGATTTGTGTGGGATGTATCAGAAAATATGCCTGGCTTATGGGAGGGGAAATTCTCTGGAAATAACCAAATATACTTTGCCAGTCACACCGATTATCATTTGGGGTTTTTTCTCTTGATTTCTGATTACATTACTTTCTTAATAAAAGTGGACAGACCAGACATGTCCATTTTGCATTAGTCATACTACAACTTCATTTTTCCTCTTTGCCTCTCATTTTTGAGCTTATCATATTTCTTGTCAGTGTTCATGCAATTGTCATTACAACTTGGGAACTATTGCCACCTAGTCAAGTAAAAAGAGCCAAAGGAATGCCACGCTATCAATCGTGCAAAAAAGCTGAAAGTCTTTCAACTGAGGTTTCTTTAAACGTAATATTTTAACACATTATCTACTAGCATTAACTACTATTTACAGTATATATGCTGTGTGTATACATGCATTCATATATAAACATATCTTATATATTTGCAAACAAAGAAGTAATGACTACAGACTCTAAAAAAGTAAAAGAACGTGTGTACATAGACAAGGGTTTTCCAGTTACAAAACAAGACAAAATTATTAAGATTAGTGAAAAGTGATCCGATGTATCCAAAAACACTATAGAAGTCTCTTTATAGTACAGAAAGCAAGACACCTGGCCTCTTCCACTCTTTATTCCCACACACCCCAAAAAAGAAAAAGAAAAATGCTTTTAGAGCACAATATTAACAAACCCAGTAGAATGCTACATTGTGTTTGACATTTAACTAACTGTACTATACTCTATACTGTCTCGTAATCCTGTCTTATTGGCAACATGAAGTCAAGCACATAAGCAGCCTAAATCATAGGTAATCAAGAAAAAATACAATTGAAAAAATCCTGAGTACAGATTAGTTTTTTTGGGCATGCCGAACGTAATGAGCTACTCCCCCTTCTTAAAGTAGATAAGATGTGGGTCATGGAGAAATTACCACTACTTGGCGGGGTTGCGGCCTACTTTATCGCCAGAAACTCATTAAGCGATTTAGCATCTTAATGGGTAGTAAAACGACTCGGCAGGCAGAGAAGCAGCGACCCCAGCATAGTTCAAAGACAGTCATAGAAAAAGTTTGACCAGGAATTCTGAATCCAGGCTAGTATTCATCTAACTGCGGAATAAAAGTAGGTGTTGCTGTTATGAGCATGTAACCCAAAATTCAAAGTTCAAATCCCAGCAGGGTCCCTGTGATGATGCCCTTGGTTAAGGTACTTAACCAAATTTACTCAAAGAAAACGTCTGGTTCTGAAAATGAGGGCAAAGTGTAAGTCTCAATAAAAGCACTAGTTGAGAAACTAAGTAGGAAAACTTCTCAGTGCAGGAGGCCAGATGAGCTTAATCATTGGAGGACTTAGCCACCAGCTGACAGAATTCCCTGGCTTACGTTAGCGACGTCAAGCAGTGACCAACTCTCGTTCTTGAGGCCTAGCATCTTGGTTTCTATAATTAATTAAAATTTAAATATGGTCTGAGAAGATGCCAGAGCATCACTGGACGTACATTTCTGCACTTGGTCACATAGTCAAAGAAATTTAGATTCACCGATTCATTAAAATGCATGTTTTCAGGCAACTAGGGGAAACTTGAGCACTTGTATAGGATACTTATGGAAAGATGTGGAGAACAGAAGCAGAACCAAAGGTAGAAGCGGAACCTCAACCCTGGCAATGGAAGGTTACAGTACCACGTAAGGAGCAACTTAGAAGTATATTTTTGGGGTGGTAAACATCCAAGAAAACACATATCAAGACACAAGGTTAAAATGAGTTAAATACATATCCAAAGAACGATTCAGCTTCTTCGGAAACCTATCCCAAACCTAGGCACCTTTCCTTTCTCTTACTACATTACAACCCGCATTTTTCATATATATGGTATTAAAAAGGTAAATCTTGATTTTCTCTCCTCTTTATTCATCAAAGGTCACTGAGTGCTACTTCATTTTTATTCTTCTTTTTTTGCTGGGTTTCAACTTGTCCAAACATATCTGTTGTAATTCTGCACGGATGGGCGTGCCTCTCAGTTCACCCAACTCTGTTGAAAACAAAGAGCTTCATTCTGACTTTGTCCAGTGAATTCTAACATAGTACCTAATCAGTTCCCTGCGCTGCTGTGCTCTCGGAGGACTGCAGCAAGGTCTGTAGCCAATGTTTCCTCACACGTGTCAGTGTGAGCTGAGATATGAGATACTGCTCTGAAGCTGCTTTTTTCTATCTCTTGTTACTGCATTTGAGACTCTCTGAGAGCTGGGACTCACCTTTGATGTCTTCCTCATTAAGGTCCTTGAAGCATTTTGAAGAGCTTACCTTTAAACCCCGCTGTGATGAATTTCCAAGTGTTTAGGACGTTCCTGTGGCTCCATTCCTGTTTGATAACCACATTCGGATCCTCAGCCCTCGCTTTGGTCTTTGCGGGGCTAATGTTTGCACTCACGCCCGATCGACAACAGAAAGTCTTCTATTATTAGATGATAGTGAGTCATTCAATGAGTCATGTTAAAAAGGTTACCTGAATCAGAACAGTAGTAATAGCAAGTAGATGCCTGTTGTATCAACTATGATTCACCCTGAAACCACAGAAGAGCAAGTCTTACTGCCATTTTGCAAGTATTTACTCAAGAGAAGGCAAGTGACATGATATAATTAAAAAATCAGTTTGTTTATACACGGAACATACAGAACATATAAACACATTTCAAAATATTGTCTCCTTCAAATGATTTATTATGACACTTCCAAAAATCATATAAACTAACAAAATACCAAGCCAACACAAAAGTCAAAGTGATGGCTTGTTTTATGTCATCCTATACGGTACTTTTACTGTACTCCTGAGTTCGGAATAACTGCAAACTTTGCTCTAGCCACTGAATGGATGTGAAGTAATTACTATAATCAGTGGATGATTTTAATTGAAAAAACACGTGTAGTGCACTTTCTTGTATTTTCTGGAGAGCATTTTAAAGGAAACTACACCAAACAAACTTCATAGAGCATATGATCTCTTTGCCATAGCGCATTAACCACATGCAGCATGAAAGGCCAAAGCACACAGACTGACGGAGCCAAGCATCTAAAATGCACCCCCCCCCCCCCCACCTCACCCCACATTGTGACTTGTGACGGCAAGAACAGTGATGCCAGCCATCGGGGGGGGGATCACCACTGCCTTGCGAACCCCTAATGTCGAGCTGAAATGCCTGCAGGCAGCGTAGAGAAAAGGATGAGTGTGACTCAAAATAAGGGCGATACACCCCACCCCACTCCCAGGTGCAGTGTGTGGTGCTCCGGGGGGGCAGGAGAGCTAATGAGAAAATATTGTCTACAAAAGACTACCCAGTTACACAAAACTGTGTACCGAGAAAAAAATAAAAAATCATAGACTATTGATGGAGTCCCAGCTATCCTGTGATACTCCCAGCCCCAAAATGCCCTTCCATTTCATTTTTGATAGAGAAGCTTCAGCCTTCACAGTCTTGGAAAGAGTAACCGAAGTCCAAAGAAAATTATGAGAATATAAGGGACTCCGTGATACACATATACCTGTCCATCTTCCAGCTGCTTATCCAGTTCAGTCAGGGGGGTTGAAACCTATCGTAAGACACACATGACAGAAGGCAGGGGCAAAGCAATACTCTGCATACAATTATGTAAAATTTTATATAAGCTGTTTACAGAAATATGCCATGTTTGACAAAGAATCCTTCAGATATTTTTTCTCAACAAATCTTCAAAACACTACTCTATTTAAAAAAAAAAAAGATTCATTTCACTATACTCAATCATGGAGAATTGCTAAAGATACAAAAATATGCCTCCTTCGCTGTAGTGTTGATAACATAATCATAATTTTTGAAATCACATCCAACATTGTTGCTTAATGCGAGAAACGTATTCAAACACATCTGATGATATTGCGCAATGATCATTAGACTGATGTTGTTTAAGTCATGAAGGCTATGACAGGTATGGAACCTGCACCTCATCAGAAATTATATGAAAAATCTTAGCTCCCCCCCTCCCACCACCCTTCCAAAAAACCAGCTCAGGATTTCCTCAAGTGTCACGTTGACTGGTGAAAAGGAATGTGAGTCAAATATATACACAAGAAGGCTTCATCCAGCGCTGAAGGCTCTGAGAGTACTGACATCTCGTGTTAAAGTGTTATAATACTTGGCAGAACAGGGTTCTCACCTGAAAATAGTATACATGTGTAGGTGACTGGTATTTTTATTGAGTGGGCACAAAAAATACCCAACTTACTTTTAGCGTGCTGCATGGCTTGGGAAAGAACCAAGCTTGATATACTGACCTGCATCGGTTTAAAAATCATTTCCTTTGTGATCGCTCACAACACGCTTCGGAAATGAACATCTTTATGCATCGAGTTACAGGACGCCGCTTTCCAAACACGTCGCTGTGGGCACGGCGAGCATTTCGTTATATAAAGTTTACCTGTTGCACTCCGGACACGTTTCCCCTGATATCTGCAGCTCTGGTTTCTGTCACGAATAAACTCGGCATAACTTTTAAACCACTTATTCTACTTATCATTATTTGCGTAACCTGAGTCATATAAATAATGAGCATCAACATTATTTCCTCACGGGCACTGCATGAACGTACACGATATAAAGTATTCTTTACTTCTTCGTTGAAGGAAAGTGAATTTCACTTTTTAAACATTTCCCAGCAGATTTGGTGATTTCAGAAGGGTTTATTAGATGGTTTACGGCGCACTTATCGTCCAGGCACTGCAGCCCCGTGTTTACGGTCGCGCATCTGCTTAACATTAAAAGATTTCGCCCCCATGGGAACCTGTCCCACTTTTCGTTTACATGCAGTTTCGGTCGATGTGAGACATAAGTTAAGCTGAGTTATGAGCATTAATACCTGAGAAACAAGGGAGAAAAGGTGACCTTTCTAATTGTTTCTCACGTATTGTGATGCTGTACTTGGGGCCCCGCCGCCCTGACCTGCCTTCTTAGCACTGGACGTGCTGTGCCTCATAAATGTCCCCTATAGTTCAGCAAAAGGCAATCAGACGGTCGTACTCGGATGCATTACGGTGCATTTATGCTAGAGGTGCACATTGCATTTACTGTGGACCATTTCCCGTGGAATACTTAAAGGGCATGTTAAAAATGTATACTTTTAAAAACAGATAAAAAGGCAAAGGCAGTAAAATAAAAGAAAGGCCGCGTGAGGCGGAAAAGGTGAAAGCGAGTATATATATTACTCATAACATAACTGCGAACAGTAAAACAAAGCTTCTGACATTTAACTTAAAGCGGTCGCGCATATTCGATAAGATCGGACCGTTAAGAACCTTGTGGTATACATATACTACATATACTTATAAAATATAAAATTAGTATAAGTATACTTTTAAAATGATTGTATACCGTACAATATCAGTTGTTTGATGTCCTAAATAACACACACACATACATACAGTACTGTGTAAAGGTGTTAAGCTGCCAAAGAAAGTTACGTTTAAATTATCTTTACCTTGGGTAAAACTGATTTAAAGGGTTTATACGTGTGTTAGCTTAGCCATTTTAGCTAGTATTTTAAGTAACCATCACTATACAATCTTTTTTTTCGACTCATGCACTAGTATACCATGTTTGGATAATCAATATCTCATAAAATTATGTAACTAATTAATTAATCTAATTAATCAGTGACTTTGGAGAACAGGTGAAATCCTTGTTATTTTTATTGTGTTACTGTTCATTTGCATATATTTCAATGTTACATTCGAATGTACGCTCACTACTTAGATACAGTAAATAGCTTTACACATTGTCTTTAACGGCCTAACAGTTTTGCACATTACTGTGTAGATATCCTGGAATAAGCTGCTGGAAGATGGACTAACTGGTAGATGGAAACTTTATGGATAGACCGAAGTCAATGTTCAAAGTAACAAAAAAAGACGACAATAAACTTGCAACTACTTCTATTAAACATTTTTGTCAGGCTAACAACGCATACGCAGCAAATTGCACATATCTTGATTCACATATGATTTGGTTGAAGCTCAGGACACATTTAGCCATTTAATGATTTATGAGTCATAATCCGTCGGTCTTCCATAACCACCCATCCAGTAGGGTGTTTGTGAGCCTGGAGACCGTCCCTGGTGTGGGAGACACTAGACAAGGTGGATGTATAACGTGCAGTACAAGAGTATACAACAGTATACGCCTGGAGTGCACCTCTGTAATGATTTTTATTACATTAGAAGAATGTAGCTTTGCAGAAAAAAATGGGAAAATAAAAAGGGAAAGCAAAACAAGTTGTGAATGCTAGTTTAGACAAGGAAAACATCTGTTACATCGGATCAGCAAAACAGAGAAACATCTTAAACCAAAAAAGTAGTAACTTCCTTAACTTTACACATTGAGTTCATGCACCCGTGCAATAAATGGGATACGCTCCAGGCTCCTCTATTGGATAAGTGGTTTTGGATGATCAATAGCTAGATCATTTGCTTCATTATTTACTATAGTTTTATATGTTTGTTTTGTCTATGTACCACAGTCATTGTTTTGGATTACATCACATTTTGTTTTGTTTTTTTTTTTTTTGCCCTGCATTAGAAGTATCCAGTCATCCTTTATATTTTTTCATCAGCCAGGAAGCTTCGAGGGTTTGGACCCGGCCCACTTCCTGTCAAGCCAAGGCTGCTTGTTAGATTGCAACCTACATTGCACTGTGTGGGAGATGCTTATAAAAGCTACCAACAAAACCGGCAACTGCTGCTATAAAGTCAGGTACGCAACGGTTAGGAGCAATAACCCTGGCCAGTCCTCCAGCCCCAGCCCTCCAAAGTGCTCAAAGGACAGGTACTTAATGATTTTATTTCATAACCATTCTGTTTACTGTTACGGTTGACAAATGACACACATCAGATTCAGATAGAGGCCTGAGCTACAGGGACGGTCATGTGACCGCTGCATTCTGCTGGGGCCAGCAGTCATAAACATTGCTATTTCCTAGGCAGGTTTTAAGCAATTCAGAATGGGTCTGCAGCTGAAGAAGGAAAATGTCCAGGTGAAGGTAAATGCGACTGCATAATTCATTTCTGGGGCTCTTATGTACTTTTGCTATTGTCTCGCATTAGGTTTAAAGTTTATTTCTATCTTTAAAAAAACAGTGGCATTGAGGACTCTCTGGGTCAGATCTTAAAACAAAATTAAAGGTATGTTATAGGCCTATATAAATATCCGCACTACGAATAATTTAGGAAAGCCAGTTAGTCTAACTGTATTTCTTTGAATTTCTTTTGAAACCAGAGAATTCTAACATAGGGAGAACATCTACACAAACACAGGGCAGGGGCAGGATTTGGCACCCCCGGCAGTGAGGCATCAGTGCTACCTACTGAGCCACCATGCTGCCCTTTGAATTGTATATATTTAGCATTATATTTATTAAGATATTTTTTAATAACCCATTCAGTGGACTAAGAGATTTCCAGGAGAACAACACGGTCATATCTATATGCTGAAATTTCGTTGAATCCATTCAGCAGTACTTAGCATGCAAAGTCTCAACTAGCCTGGCTAAGGCTTTACCTCAGCGATCCCCTGTATAGGAATGGAAATCAGTGTGATTTTACGAGTTAGTATAGATGAAATTTAAAAATAAAACAAAAGAGTGTGACAGTGTTGGCTGGTTGAACTTTTATTCGATGATGCTTATCCAGACATGAACAGAATCCTGCTTTATGACATGCAGGGAATCCGATTCAGTTTCATCTGGCAAGATCTCTTATTTTTATTTAACCGATACTTTTACCCAAAGCATTTTGAGCCAGGGGATTTGAACCCACAAGCTTCCGGACACAGGCACCGATCCTTAGCCTGCCGAGTTGCACACTGCTCCCATTGGTGGGTGCATGGAGGTTTGTTTGGTCCAGGGCAGCATAAAAACAGAGGAAAAGCAGGGTGTGACACATAAAGACGTCACATGCAGTACTCAAATGGAGCTGCATTGTAATTATGCCTTCTAATGGAATGAGTGCATCTAACCCATCATAGCAGAACCTCAGTCTGCACTTGATGTACAGTTTTTCCAATTGAAGCTAAAACGTTTTCAACTGTCTACCTCATTTCTACCAAAAGTCCACTGTCCGCTGTCATAACCCAGTGTTCACCTGGTTCCCCAGCCGCCATCACTCTTGAGAGCTTCTTTTGCTTGTGTGCGGCACCGGCTGCGTTTGCCCATTACGTATTACACCCTCAGTCATACCACATTCAGAAATCTGCCCTTTCAGCCAGGCGTTCCCATAACAGTATACGTAATATCAAAGCACAAATTTAAAATTGGAGGTGAGGACTGCAGCAAACATTTAATTATTTCGCCAGCCACTCACATTACGTATGGAGGCCATGCGTTCTCTGTACTCGTGCCATTTCCGTTACTCATCTGCTGTATGAACATAGGGAGCTCAAGGAAAAGTATTTAGACAAAGATAGACTTACGAGGGGAGTTTTAATGCTAAAAACATTATGAAACCAGTAGGGGGGGTGGGGGGGTGACAGGAGTGTAGGGTGAATGAGTTGCCGTTTACTGGAAGCCAAACAATGCAAATACAAGACACATATAGGTATTATGGAGATATTAGTCACTCTTGTACTAGACAGTAATGCCAGACAGTAATGACATGTAATGTGCTATTTCTAATTTCCTGATTTTATTCCTGAGTTTTATTCTTAGTATGTCAGAAGATTGCCCTTAATGGTTCTAGAGATTTAGGAAACAATTTCTACATTTTGCTGGATCAGCTGCCAGAAGGAGTCCTGATATGGCCCACTTGAGCCTGCGCAGTGACTCGGAGGGAAGCATTGTAGACCCATGTCTCCTGGATTGTGGGTTGGAGTCCCACCCATGTTCTATGTGTGGTCAGTCCTGCTACTCTGGTTTCTCTTCATGGTCCGGAAATATTGATTTAGGTGAATTAGTGTCTTTACCAGGGCTGGCGAACCTGATCCATGGAGAGCCGGTGCGGGTTTTCGGGATGACGTCTCAATCAACCAGTAACAGTGGGTCCCCAGGACTGGAGTTGAGAGCCATTGCTTTATTATTGGCTGATTGAAAGGTCATCCCAAAAACCCGCACCCACACCAGCTCTCCATGGATCAGGTTCCCCACCCCTGCTTTAAACTGTCAACAGGAGGGGTGTTGGAGGAGCATGGATACCCTGGCAGATTCAGGGGGCTCAGCATTAGAGAAAGGCCTTTGAAAACATAAAATTAGACAGGGGGACCCAAGGTGACATTTTATCAGGGGTCCAGAATTTCTAGGTATGCCCTTGATAAACAGCGTGCGATGGACTGGCATCCTGTTCAGAGGGTGTCCTACCATATGCTCTGTCTTTCCTGGGACAGGTTCCAGGCTTATTGAATCTGTAGTAGATACTGTAAATGACTGGGAGATGGAGGGATGGAAATTGTAAGTTGCTTTTGGTGAAAGCATCAGCTGAGCAAGTCAGTGTGAACCTTCAGAGGATCATCTGCGCTGTTGTTCACCCCAACAATGGGCTGTGGAATGTCACGGATGGCTCTCTTCTTGTTTCCCTCTCGGCAGTTGCGTGCTGTGCCCTGTGCTACTGTCATCCTTAAGGAAAGGAAGGCGGAAGACAGACTTCAGAATTCCGGGAGAATTAGCAGGTACTTCGCTCACGAAGCGAAGACACCAGACCCAGAAGGGGAGGATGAGGACTGGATGTCAACAAAAAATGCCCAACAGGTCATAGTCCATAGCTATACTTAATGAGGATTTCCTACTCAGGGGGAAAACAACCCATGGTGATTGAGCGTACTCTCAGGTTAACCGAAAGAGTACCAATGAGATATGCTACTGGAGGCGGGAAACCGTGATTGACAGCACCTGGTAATTCCATCTGCTGTGGTTAGCCAGGCCTCATTTCTCATGTTGCTTAGAATAACGTTTACTTTGTAAACATCACTTCAATATGCAGTGACGACTGCATGGTTAATAACCGTAAATAAAATCAGCTACATCCATTCAAACAAAACAGATTAATGAAAAACGGTAGCTCATTTTCTTGTGGTATATAATTTATTTGCTGCAAGTATGGAGAGATGAAAAAATCCCCAAAATTGTGTTGAATATGACAATCATGTAAATCACTACACATTTATATTTATTTATCTATATAAAAATGTTGCTGAATTGATGTAGAAATTATCGTATAAACGTCTTATGAAGCAACTATGAATTTGTTACCATAACAGGATGACTTTAGAGGTGGAAAAAAAACAGTATTGTTTTCTTTAAGAAGAAAAGCTGGCAGTCTTGAATCTCAAGTTGGGTTATTCATTTTCACCAATGAGCATGGTGTTACATTCATTGAAGCCCCCTTGTCTTTGGAATTATGCATGCCTTTCACCTCCGAAGCAATTTCAGCAGATTTATACTCCAAGACATGCTGTTAACCCATGGTATGCCACTCGACAGTCCTTTCATGATACCTCAGGGCACCCAGCAGAAAATATGATTTTTTTTCCTCTCTGAGATTAATTCCAACATTGTGGAGCAGATGAAACCGTGTTCCCGAGGATGGGGCAGTCAGCGCACAGACAAGACTCAGGAAAATAGATCGTCGATGACAACAATTTCATTTTTTTTCATAGGATCTCTTTCAATACAAATGCATAACCTGAAAAAGGTGCAGTGACATATGGGCTGATGCCCTGTTTGAAATGGTAATGTCAGTGGGTCTGAATGTCACCTGTACATAAAAACAAAATGAAATCACATTAGGACTAACGGATGTTTATTGCTTGACGACTGCATTGTTCTTGTAAAGGATAAACTTGCTCTTTTGTTTGACATTTTATGACCTTTTTAAATCTTTTTCTTTTGCTAATGGATACACCATCAGATAATTTTATAGAGACTACTATTGTGCACACGTACTTGGGAAAAATATTGTTGCAAATACATTACTTTCAAATATCTGCTTTAAAAAGTGACTAATAACAAGGATACTAAGGTCAAGGCAGAACTTTGAGGTGTTGAACTCACTGTATTATTTCATCTTAGTCCCTGCTATAGAATTCCGACCTTTTCAATGTAAACAAGCAGCGACAAGCTAATATTTATAGAAATCAGTATCATACAACAGTCATAAAAGTAGGGTGAAATATTCCTTTCTCTTATATGGAGGAAGGCACAGGCCCCTTCCAGCATCCAATTCGATGGGGCGGGGCTGCATTTGCATGTTCCCTGGGAATAAGCCCATATTCCAAAAATGCAAATCAGAACGTGAGAGGACCCACTCCACAGTACAGAAACACATTCCAGGTTACACCTTTGCAACTGAAAATTCACCCTTAATGAAACTGTCTATGGATGCATGCAAATACTGTGAGGTAACATCTGTTTCATTTGATTGAGGTGAAACAACATTGTTTAGCATGCAAAAGATAAGTGTCTTAAAGGTGTCATCTGTTCTTTATTACAGTATGTATTAAAGTAAGTCTGTTTGTCTGTTTCTTTATTTTATCTTAATTTCCACGTGACCTTTAATTCAGATTAAAAAATACAGATCATCTGTGGATTCGGTCTCCCTCTAGAGTCAAGAATTGTTTAATTGGTCTATTTTTTTGAAAGGCAAGGGATCCATCTAGTGGCCGTCGATGGTTTTGTAGTATAATATGCTCACCCAAGTACTGGACAAACCATAACTGAATTTAAAAATACTTCATACTAAAATAGCCTCTGTGTTTTGTTTGAACTAGTCATACGTTTTTGCCATTTTTGATGTTGCTTATTGAGTACTGTTGGTTTTAGCTTTAGCTGGGAAAGTCGAAAGTACACAGGAAAATATTTTAGTAACATTATTACACCTGCTGCTTTCCGTCAAGTTAATAAATGACAAGCAGCAAAAGAATGCAGGAACTAGGGCGCAATTCAACTCAGTGGATAAGCTGGTCTATGGCCTGTATCTAGGAGACCATAAACAAAATCAAAAATTATGTTGATCATTTTCCTGATCCTGTGTAGAAGGAAAGCACTGGGAAAGAGACATGAATAAACCTTGACAGGTGGGAAAAAGTTTTTCCAAATAATAAAAAAAAAATTATGTGCCAAAAATAAAGTAGTTGCATATGAATCAGAATGAGACTTAATGACCAGGTAAATTTACACTTGGAAGGAACTTGGCTTGGTAGTGCTTACAGTGACACATAACAGAGAACTAAATGCAGTTACTGAAAGAGTACAGTGAAACACAATCAACTTATGAGCAACATTAAATTACTCCTTAAAAATGGCAATATATGGTGCTCTGATAGATGCCATCGGTAGTAATGATGTGCTTTGAATGTTGTCATCTCTGTTGTTCAGGAGAACTAGACAATATTTGACAATATGAGGCTGGACTCAATGTTTGACCTGTAAACCATCTACTCAAGACTGCAGTCATCTGTATGGTCTTCAGAACATTAAGCTCCAGATGGTTATGACTACACCAATACACTAGCTGATGTACCTCCTGTCCAAATGCAGTCTTGATGCCATCATATTTAAGTCTGATTAGCACACACCACTATGGGACAGCCTCCCAGCCTCACATGTTGTTTCATGTCTGTCAGGATGTAGGTGATCCACTGACAGATGGTGGCAGGCTGTTACAGCATGGCATGGTGGAAAGACAATCCATAAAGTGGCTCTCAGGCAAAAAGGGTCTTATTGAACAATAAAGCAGAACTCCACAAGAAACCAGAAACCAAGGAACAAAAACAATGACCAACTGGGGAACTAAGTAAGGGCTTCAACAAGGGAAGGGTGTAAGCTATAACTAATCAACCACAAGACTAGAATGGGGCAACTAGGAACAGGTGAGGGTAATCACAATCAAACAATAGGGACTAGGGCTCCGCTGGAGACACAGGGATCACAGGTGAAACAGGACATAATTACAAAACTAGATACAATCAGAGACCACTGACCAAGGTGCAAAACAAGGAGCCATACAAGAACACAAGGAACCATAATTAACAAGGATATACAACATAATGTAAGGCTCGGAAAAATAATTGTTTAACAAGTTCAACAACTTGAACCCCCGACAAAGACGATGCTTAACCGCAACCACCTGCTTAAGCCATTCAGCAATGTGGCTGGCCAGGGAACTCACTAGGACAATGTCAAAACCGGGAACTGTCGGGAAAACAGGATGGCCACTGACACCTGCTGGCCAAACAGGGAAATGACATACAGAACGGGGCAAGATGGGGCAGGCACAGGCAAAGCAAGATGGAAGATTTACTCAAGAATTACTGTGTTGAATACAATCAACAGGACAAATTTGTTCTGGGACAAGGTGAGCCAGTAGAATATGCTACGCACACACTGTATTTGTGTAGGATTATATTGCAGTGTTGGAATTTTATTTTAGCTTTATTTTGATGAAGTACCTCTGGGTACTTCACTGTCCACCTTAGGAATAGGGATGTCATTGTTTAGGCAGACTGGTGTCCCTCAATGATTGCACATATAGATATGCTCTGTGAAGGCTATCATCCTGTGTCCTTTGCCATGTGCTTAGACAAGTATATATGTTTTTTGTTTTTACATGACAGAACACAATTCCACTGCAATGCGAAGAAATTAAGCCCACAAAACAAACAGTTTTGAAGCCAACCAGACCTAGAGGGCCTTAGAGAGAGCTACTACAGACACGAAGGCAGGAAAGTCAATCTTGTGTGTCACAAAGTAAGGAAAGCTGATGACTCAATACTCTAGATATTCACTGAGGAACAAGCTTACATATGCCAGGACAGCAGAGGTTAATAGGATATTTGCTAAAGAAATGGAGTCTGGCTTTTGCTGGCCACATAAAGAAACTTGCTGATGGGTCTCATGGCCGAAGTTCGCAGAAATGCAGGGAACTTGCATTTGAATATATGAAGAAAAACACTGCGGAGGCAGAACCAGAGCTGGCAGGATAACAAACTTTGTAGAGGTCAAATGAAAGTCCACAGCATTCGGGTATAATCATTTGACTATCTTTGTGAGGTGATAGCTAAATGTCACAACATGAAGAACAAAGCACTTGAGGGCAGGCGTGAGAAGAACTACTGTAAAGGGGACTTTATTAAACCAAAACAAACAGTTTCAGGGAAACAAATGGGACCACAAGGGGTAAACTTGGGAAGACTAGCACTGGGAAGGGCACAGGCAACAAGAGGACTAATGTTAAAGACCGAACTGGGGAAGGCAGGACTAGGAAGCACTTACACACATGACTAACCAGTGGCTGACACAATGCAGGTGTGGACAGTAAGCACAATAGGACTGGGGATAACGAGCAAGACTCAAATGGGGAGAATTTTAGGAGAGATCCAGAGAACCACCAGCGACCCATGCTGGTCATATTGGGGGATGGACAGGACAGGTTGTGAGGCTAGGTGTGTACAACAGATTTTCAGGTAAATCAAACAATTGCAATCATTATGTTGATCGTATAGGGCTCAGTAGAGGATCTAGGCCAGTTGGGGTTGATGATAAGGTGTTTGTCATGTGCAGGAAGAGAATTTCCAGAGGCTGCTTACAGAGAACTCTCTGCCACATGACTTAAAAGCCTCATTTCCTCAGGGTATTGACTCAATAAGCTGATGAAAATGTTCCACAATAATGTTGGCCCTGTGTTGAGTTGGCTGGATGTCTTTTGGGTGGTTCCAGACACACACAAGACAGGCAGTCCTTGAAATGCTCAAGCCCACTTGACACCAACCCCATTTGAAAGTATTTGCCGGTTGAGGTCATAGACCACAATGAAGGGTGATGCACTCATGCTAAATATTGACCACATCTCTTTGTGGCTAAGTGCCGTTGAAGACTTACTACAAGAGATCCTTCCATGGAAGAGGGAACGGGAACCAGTGGTCGGTGGCAGCTTAAGAAGAGGAAGGTGGAGCAGATTTGTGGAGAGACTATGTGGTTCACTTCCTTTGTACCCCGTCATGTTTTGTTCACAGCAAGTTTGCCTGCTTGGCAGTAATACAAGAGGTTTCATGAAAAGAATGCAATCATTTATAAGCCCACCTCTGACCTGTCTTTACTTTACTTATAGCTTACTTGAACTGTTTCACTGGATGACTGATGATGGTAGCAGTCCAGTCTGTGAGGTAGTACAGGATTAATCTGTCTGTTATAAAGGTTGTTTTTTTTAGCTTCAGAACATGAATAACTTTCGAGTTGCTTTGGACACGCTGTCTGGAGTACTTGAATCCCGTGCTGTGCCCAGTTTTACTACATGTGCAGTGAAACAATACTAATTTGAGCTGAAATCTGTGCCAGCTACTTTCTCACGCGTTAATTTAGACGCGGCAGCAACACCTTCTGCCATGAAAATTCATGCGTGCACTAATAAGCACGATTACATCCCGGTGTTCTGCACCAGGCATTAGAAATCCTCCAAACGGATTAAGCATCAACAAAATCTGCAGTCTTGCTTTTACCTTTGTCCACTCTGCTAAAAGGCTGCGCATTAATGCAATCCGAAACTTTCTTGCATTTTCATTAATATTAAAATCAGCCCCTATCGTTCCTTAACAACATTTTACGCGCCTTTTTAGGAACTTTTACCAAGAATTATTATCTAATACAGACAAGGTGCACTGCATGTTTACTCTTTTTAGTATTTCCTCTAGTTCAGACTATGCAAAAATTGCAGCGCTGCATGCTGTTAGGAGGTTCCGAAACGCTTAAAGACAATCAAAGTGATTTTAAAGCACTTTTAATATTCTCGATTACACAGTTTTAAGGTATTGATTGGAAGGAATCCATTACAATCTAAAGAATCCTCTTTTGGTCTGGTGTGTGCTCTAAAGGCAGGTGCATTATATTTGAATACTACCAATCCACCTTCCAGCCTATTCCATGCAGCATAGGGCACCAGGTAGGGGTACATCCTGGATAGCATGCCAGTTCATCAGGGGGCAAATACTACAGGCAAATTAGAGACACCAGTTGGCTTAACTGCATGGCTTTGTAATGCAAAAAGGAACCCACATGTGACACTGGGAGAAGGCTGAAACTTCACATGATCACATGATGTGCAATTCTATGTGTATATGGGCAGTTTTACTAGTAAATCATAAAGTATTAAGTGTAATTTATACCATTAATGGGGGGGGGGGGGTTCCAGATAGAAGGGTGAAGTCTAAAGTCCACTAACTAATTATCACTAATTTTCATTAAGATAAAGCAGCATTTTTGGAGCAAGGATTGGGGATTTTGTATTTTACAATATAGAGGGGTGAAACTAAGATGAACAGAAGGAGGGAACTAGCTGGGTAATAGTGTCGGCACTGTTGTGATGCAAGCTGTGAATATATGTTTCAGTTTGGGGAGGGTGGGGGGCTGGCCAGAAGGAACACAACAGTTTTATACCATGAGGAACTGCAAATCAAGCCTGTTGTACCCGATGCCACATGCCAATACCCGATGCCACATGCCAGTAATCGATGCCACATGCCAGTACCCAATGCCACATGCCAGTATCGGATGCCACATGCCAGTATCCGATGCCACATGCAAACATCTGATGCTACTTCTTAGTTTACTGACTTCTTAAAGGCCAGTTCATACCTCACCTTCGGCTTGTGGATGTTTGTGGGCGCGACAGCTTGTGTTCATACTGCATTTGAGCTGCAGATAGCCCCCATGATACATACATACAGCAGTGATATTCCACAAGACCAGGAGAGGGCAGATGTATTGCAAGAAATCCAAATACAAGCAGTGTATTGAAACAAGTAAACTTTTTCAAGAATTTTAAAGTTATTAGCCTAGGCATGGGCGCTGCTATGGTAACCTATGGTAAATTATGGCATACCATGGTATATTGAAATCCTTATGACAAAATTAGCAGAGGGATCCCACCTCTCAGACACTACTGGTGTAGTTTCACACTGCTGTCATAGAGTCTGTCCTCACATCCACACCGATCAACTGGTATCAAAATACTGGAATAGCAGAGCAAGGTCTGCAACGTGAAAAAGAGGATTTCGGATACCGGATTTAATAAAGTTCAACAATAATTATTATTGTAACACGTTAGGTAGATAGCTGAATAGCTATTGCTACATTACTATGTAACACTAATTTTGGCTAGACACATACACTGTAGCGACAAACTGTTTCAGTAGCCTTAGCCTACATTCCAGTCTTTATGTTTCCTTTCAAAATATAGAAGTTCAAAGTCCTGCCAAACACCTGTTATCAATGCATTGCAATATTTGCATTCCACTTTGTGCTTATTTTTACCTGATCTCTTACACACAAACTCTTGTTCGTGTCTGAGTCAAGACTGAGTAAAAGTTCACCCAAGTGCGTGAAAAAACCGCCTCCATTCATATGTGGACTCGAGCACAAGAACTCAAAGTTCAATACCAAATAATCAATTGTAATAATAAAAATGCAGTAAATTTGAAAATTCTATTTCAAAACCTTTAACAAATCTATAGAGCAGCATTTTGGTATGACCAACAAAAAAATGTGTCAGCATAACAGAGTATGATGCGATAAGGACAGAGATGGTCTTTGAGTCGCATGGCCTAGATCCATCCTCTAAGATTGTCCCATGTGGGCCAGCAGAAGGCAGGGTAATGGCCCAAAGCAAGGTTTGGCTGATCCCGTTTGTTTCCATGGCAGCACTACTTTTGCAGGTAACCCGGTAAATGAAATCCAGCTGACCCTTTTATCTTAAATATCTTAGGGATTTGTAGAAGCTCAGATTAGGAGAGGGCAGGAGAATAGTAGAGGAGTATTAGAAAAGAGTTGAGAAAAGTCCAAGAGGAAGACCTCTCTAAGGGTTTAGTGTAGTATCTGGGTTTTGTTTGGCTGCAGTTCATTGTACCTAAGGGCTTTTAGTCAGTCTGTGAGTTTCATTTCTTAAAGGTGCCACTTCAGCATTTCGTGTAGTTCTTCTGCATTGCAGTCTTCTCTGTGTTTAAGTCCTGTTCATCCCAATAGGCACTGGTCTTCGATCCTGTAGCCTATCACAACTGACGGTGATATTCTCTACATGCCATGACAGCTGTCCAAGGCTAATAAAATCTTACACTCATAGATTGTTCAGACTGATGTTTTTATCCACAGCAACTCATTATTTCATCCCCACTTACAGAGGCAGACATTTTTACTGGGGCAGTAAAGATTAAGTGGGCAGCATTATGACTTGCTGGTTAGCGCTGTGGCCTCATGCCTGCACGGTTATGTGTGAGTTTCCCTGCTCTTCCTATGCATGTGTAGGTTTCCATTGAGGTTAGGTGAGGTGCTTTCTGTGCATGCCTTATGATAGACTGGCACCCCATCCAGGGTGTCCCCTACCTTTTGCCTTATGATGGACTGGCACCCCATCCAGGGTGTCCCCTACCTTGTGCCCTATGATGGACTGCCATCCCGTCCAGGGTGTCACCTACCTTGTCCCCTATGATGGCCTGGCATCCCGTCCATGATGTCCCCTACCTTGTGCCCTGTGACAGACTGCCATCCTGTCCATGGTGTCCCCTACCTTGTGCCCTATGATGGCCTGGCATCCCATCCATGATGTCCCCTACCTTGTGCCCTATGATGGACTGCCATCCCATCCAGGGTGTCCCCTACCTTGTGCCCTGTGATGGCCTGCCATCCCATCCATGGTGTCCCCTACCTTGTGCCCTGTGATGGCCTGCCATCCCATCCATGGTGTCCCCTACCTTGTGCCCTGAGCTTCCTGGGGTAGGATATTAAAGATGAATGTTTCAATTAACGGAAGACTTGGGCAAGACCTTTATAATCTGGTTTATCATTTTTTTGCGACTGACAGCAGACGCAGGGTCTCCCTTTAACAGTACCATTGCTAGTTACAGGGGTAATCTTTTAAACGGAATTCTCCTGATTTGGCTAGGTGGCACCACAACTGCTGGTTAATTAATTTAAGGTAAGTTAATTTTTACGAGACATTACAACACTTTATTTCTGTTTATGTCAATCAATCATTCAGATGTGGTAATGAAAAATCAGCTACATTATAATGTTACCAGTTAGTTTAATTCTCAGAGGAACTGAGAACTCCATACTAGCAGAGGAAAGTTTTGAACTATCAAACATGGTGATGTGAGGCAACAGTGCTACCCAGTGAGCCACCATGTCACCCATATACAATACCAGTCAAAAGTTTGGTCATGCCAAGCTGCCTAGAAAGGCAAGCGATAGTATCACATCATATGACCTGGCCACCAGACCTAAACACAGGAGAAATGGTTTTGGAGGAGTTTGACTAGAGAGTGAAGGAATATATATATATATATACACACACACACACACAGAATTCATAATTCCACATATGTCATTTTATAGTTTTGATTTCGGTATAAGTATTACGTATTCTTAAATGTATAGTACAAATAAAGCTTTCTATGGGCACGGCCACAACCCCCCACAAGCCGAAATCACACGCCGAAAAGTGACGGGCACTGTATTAAAACTTTCTTTTTAAGTTTTGCTTGAAATTGATTAAAATGTGTTAAACAGTTACGAAGTGAACTTGGGTGTTGTTCAAACACACTAATAAAAAAAAGCACTGGAATTCAATGTGTAATATACCCACCCTGACGGCCACTGTTAATACTTGCATTATAAAAATCTGAACAGGTACCGAATGATTTATAGTAACAGAGCAACAGCCTGTTCAGAGAGGTGTGGGGTATAAGACATGATATTACATTTGCTATATAACAGCAAAACGACCTGTTAATACAGCACTCAGTAATGGAGATCGATGCTCTCCAGATGACTTGAACCACACAATCCTGAACCATTAGTCAAACCCACAGTTCTGAGTACTGCATTGTGTGACCTTAATCCGAACCCCTTTTGGTGAGACAACGCCACTAGCTTTTCGGCATCGTTACATTGTTGGTAATCATGGAGGGGAGTAGGTCGCCTAAAATTACGGTGACTTCTGGCAGGATTTGAAGAAATGTGTTGAATTTTACCGGATTTATGAAACTTAAGTTTGATTTGTACCAGTCTTGGGGGGAGGTTACATAGTTATGCGCATCGGCAAGTATGTCGCCACCTTCACGGGGAATGACAGAGGGCGCTGTGCCCGGAGATCGTCGGCCGCGGGCGCCGCCTCTCGCTCCCCGCAGTGTCTGCGCCGGACTCCGCCGGACGGGTACTGTGCGCAGGGCTGATCCTACGGCGGCGCCCCTTGCTGACGCGCCCCAGCCCGCAGACCGGCGTCTGTGCGGAAGACACAGCTGGGTAATATGTCGGCCTCCCCTGCTCACGCTGGTAATTAGCCGCCGTGTCTTTCTTTAATGCCGCCCGTTCAGTTTGCTTGAGTGTTTGTATGGGGGGGGGGTTTCTTTTAAACGCCGTGCGAACCCCGCAGTGCGGCCTTTTGCACGAAACCTAAACGGGGAATTGCAGTACACCTTGCGGCCGACTACCGGTGCGCTACCCCAGCCGCAGTCGCTCGCTTGCCGGCCGCTCCTGCCTCTCCGCGGCGCGTCCGCTGGCTGCCCGGGTCACAGGACGCTCGTACGAAGCAGCTGGGGCTCCGTCCTATAAACCCGGCGTATTTATTATGATGACAAATATACGCACGCTTGCGTTTTATTGTTATTGTTATTGTTTGCCCTTTCATGTGCATGGAAAATTAAGTAGCCGCGAAACGCCAGAGAAGATCGGGCTGGCTTCGAAAGGACATGCATGCGTGCACATAAAGGAAATTAGTTTTTACAGAATGAATGAACGAGAGGGGGGAAGTTTCTGCAGGCTGATAAGGTTGGCGGACTGTACGTATGAGATGGTTTGCTGTAAACTGGGTCGATGCAGTTTTAAAATTTGCGCCATCCATGTAGCCTTGGAAGCCTGTGTGTGAAACATTCGGTAGCTGCATTAAGGCTGACAGTAATGTTAATTTGACATGGGGGGAGTATCACTTTACGTATTGCTTACTGTTTATGATGATATTGCGAGAGTGCGGTAACTGGACGTCTGCGCGACATATTGCACTATTAGTCGTATTATACTGTAACCCCCGAGTCCGACATTAATACCAGAAACACGTGTAGTCAGTCACTACCCCCCCCACACACACACACACTTTTTTCCCGGAATCTGTTTTACTGTTCAACGTTCTATTAATAACTTTTATTTTTGGAGCGAATCTTTATTCATTTTGGTGCTTGATTTATCAGATTTAAAGGAGTGTAACGCCTAGATTCTGTTCATAACTTTTATGGGCAGAATTTCTAGGCGCAGCCAGGGCGTTGAGGGTGTCCGGTTTGGCGACCTCAGGATTAGGTCTCTGCTTTTTGCAGATGATGTGGTTCTGTTGGCTTCATCAGACTGTGACCTTCGGCTCTC
>JAODLD010000136.1:240774-252797 GCA_026781065.1 Mormyrops boulengeri
TCCTTTCTGTGTTTCTAGCTGGGAAAGATTTCTAGCTTCATGAATCTGACCCACCCTGTAATTAACTAGTTTGTGATTGTGACGTATATTCAGTGAATTTACAATAACCAATGTATACTGTAGACACATATTTTATTAGCATTTTATGATTGTTTTTTCCCTCTTTGCTCCAACTTTGTGTTTAATGCATGGAGTGAGTGTGTGTTTACTAATGGCCGTTTGTCAGTTTACTGGGAGCTGACAAAGACACTTTGGGATTCTCCACGTGTGTCCCGCAGTATCCGGCCAGGGCACGGCTGTATGGGGCACAGCTTTGGGAAACTTTCTTCAGGATGCAATGTTTCTTTTCGCATTTACTGTTGGTGACAGATAAAGCATGGTGTTTTCATTAACCTGGCCCGCCATGTGGACTCATCCAAATTAGCTGCGGGACAATAAAATACAGAGAAATTAAACTTGACTTCCTTTTTAACTAATATATAGACATTAGGCGCTTTCGCACCAAAGTTCCAGAACCTGGTCCCTGGTTACAAGTTCCTGGGCTGTCTTGACTGGGGAATTTTTTAAGCTCCTGGCCACTTTCGTGTGTCTCTTTCATGCCGCACAACAGAACTGGGACCTTTATGCTAAATCAGCTTGGGAGACACAAAAAGCTTGTAGGTTAAACTTCACATAAATCGAAACTACGCCGCTACAACAAAACAATGAGTAATGAACAAGACGTTTTGTTATTTGTTAGTTATTTGTTAGGGAGCAGTTGCGATCTACATGGAACACAGCCTTTTGTTTATGTTTTACTCATACAGCCCATGACATATTTATGCTTCATTATTAAATCTGGCTGGCAGATTGATCTTTCGGTTTCACAGAATTGAGAAACACTTTATCGTATTCTGCTAATAAGCACTGGCAAGTTTCACCACCGGAACCAGTGATATATTGATTTTCTGATGCAGAGATGGAGACACAAGCAAAAAATATATTCATTAAATGTAACTGAAGTACAAAAATAATTCTGTCTGCTCAATTTTTGCTCTGCTAGTATTATCTCTCTTCCCCACACTTCCATGTAACTTGAAAGTTATTGGCAGTGCTTGTGGTCAAACAGTCGGCAAGCTTTCACTATAAGCTTTTCCCAAGTAGGTCATGTTTGAATGAAAATATCTAGTCAATGTCTGAATTCAGGGGCTGCATCCATCGAAGGCTGCTTTTGAAGACCGAATGTTTCAGAGCGGCACAAGGCGGTTCCATTTGGAAGGCCCCTTCAAATGCAGCCGTTATTCTCTTGCCAGGATCCCAAGATTCATTGTGTGAACCTTCGAAGGACATAGTCTGCAAAGGCTACATTTAATAGATCCTGTAAAGGATGCAGCCCCTAAATTTGGACAAAGCCCTAGTCTGGAGTAGGTATTAAAGGGTTTGGGAACTGCCTCAGAGGAAGTACAATCGGGCCGATTTCCTGTGATGTGAACCGGACAAGTTCCTAGTTCTGGAAAAAGGTTCTTGTTCCGCAAAAAAGTTTCCGCGGTGTGAAAGCGCCTATTTACAGCTTCTCTGTGTGTTACTGTTAAGAGTTCTTCCTCTGATAATGTTTGTTCTGTATTTTTGGGTGTGAGCTATTGAATAAGTTATTGAATTATAACTAAATTTTATTGAAAAACACTGGATGTCCAGTTGGTCTCTTTCCAGCAGCAGCAGAGAACAGCTTCCCTCTCAGTGTTATCTTTGTCAGATGTCCCAGTGGAAGATGTGGTTGGTTCCATTCAGCTTGTGTCCTCTGCTCGCCCCATCAGCCCTAGCCACCCAAGCTGGAGTGGAGCTGCGTAGGAAGGGCTCCCAGATATCTACAGACACTATGGTCTCCAACCCCATGTTTGACACCAATGAGTTCCCAGACAACTACGAGTCGGGAAGGGCAGAGGCATGTGGGACACTATGCAGGATATTTTGTAGCAAGAAGACTGGGGAGGAAATTCTTCCTGTCTACCTTTCCAGGTAACTCTCAACAAAGGCCATGATATTAATGCAACAAACCAAAATGAAGACTTAACCTTAAATCTTCACAGGTCTGCTTTAGATTTCGTAGTAGTTGAACCGGGCATTTTCTTCATCAACTAAATGGAGACGTTCTCTGCAGGTTTTACATGGTTCTTATCCAGGGTCTTCAGATCTCCGAATTCATCTGCCGCCCTGTGCTGGCCAGCATAATCCTTAACTCGTCTGCTCTCTTCTCTACTGACCTGAAGGGGATCAATGCCGTGGTCCCTTACTTTATCTCTGCACTGGAAACTATTCTGCCTGACCGGTGAGAACTCTTATTTACACGTACCTGTTTCTTAATTGTTGGGTGGCACACTGCTAGAGTTGGTAACAACGTAGTCTGACATCTTCGGGGTTGTGAGGCTCGATTCTCTCCTCCTGTGTGCATGTTCTTCCCAAGTTTGAGGGGGTTTCTGCGGTGTGCATGCACACCCATTCTGCTCTGCGTGTCCCCTGCCTTGTGCTTTGTGGGATAAGCTCCAGGTTCACCATCACCCTGTTAGATTGGCTGTTAGTGGCTGGAAGATGGATAGATGGATATACATTAATTGTATTGGGTGGAGCCTCAACTCATCAATTAACTATATCTTGGTAAATTGAGACCACTATATAATTTTGCTAGCTTACATTGGGCAGATGATTGCTCTTTGCTTATCTTTTTTTTCTATTCAGTGGAATATGCAGTTTGATTCAAAATATTAATACGACTCCTAAAATATTAGCAATGCTGTAGTTGAGTGAGGCAAACATATCGAAAGTGTTGTTCTGTCGATGAGCTGCCCGTTAGGTCTTTGGGTTGAGGGTCCACAGAATGCTCCTGATAGGTTTGGATTCCCATGTTCAGGGAACTGTCCAAGTTCAAGACATATGTCAATCCCACGGACCTGAGAAGAGCCTCCATTAGCATTCTGCTATCGATGCTGCCCCTCCCCCATCATTTTGGAAACTTGAAGTCCGAGGTAATTCTGTAAATATCTTCTGTTATCAAAAGGTTTTGGAGCCATCTGGAGCTCCTTAACGTCATCCAGACATTTCTGCTGCGGCTTCTTTGTTCAGTGGTACTGACCCATCAACGGGCATGACGTCCAAAACTAGATAATGATTAGCAGGTGTGTTGTTCGTCTTGTAATATGGACCATAAAGTCCGAATTCATTCTTCCTGATTTTTCCAGGTTCTTCTGGAAGGAAAGTTCAGCAACGATGACAACGCCCACCATGACAAGCCTGTGACATTTCTCTCCTTAAAACTGCGTCTGATTAACATTTTAATCGGTGCCCTGCAGACTGAGACTGACCCCCACAACACACAGATGATTCTGGGTTGGTCCCCATTACCATTTGAATTATGACTGGAGATATATATTTGTTGTATATAATTTTTTTTTGTAATTATTCTTTTTATAGGGGCGATGCTGAATATTGTCCAGGACTCTGCAGTTTTAGAATTGATGGGAACCCAGGCTGAATTGGTAATGACTTATTTGGCATCCTGAATGTCAATCCCAGGTTTTTCCCTTCCACCGTTTCATGACACTGTCCAGCAGTGAGCTACCTGAATGACTCTTAAAAGGAGCTAAGTTGGCCTGGCTTGTGTGGCGTGGTTAAAAACCCACGGCCCTTCCTCGGCAGGTCCCGCAGGGCAGTGGAGAGGGCTGCCACGTGTCAGCGAAGAGCCACAGCAGGAACAACAGCGGCATCAGCTCCACCAGCTGGGGAAGCTCTGATATCACCACCCCAGACAGTGAGCGCCCAGCTCAGGTCCTCCTCCGGGATTATGGTACAGTACCCAGTCAAACAGATGTTAGCAGCCGTTTCAGGTCTTGTGGAATTTTTTGCAAAATTTTGCTGGATTTGTTTGCAATTTTTGTGGCTATATGTGCTGGGTCTATCAGATCATTAAACCCTAATATAGTAGTTTAACCCTAAATCCATACACTGTATTTCTTATTTCCACAGCTAATATACATACACAAATAATTTGTATGTTATTCACCCTCTTTTTCTTTAGCAGTCATGGCAACTGTGATTTGGAGATGTAAACAAAAAAACACTGGGTAAAAATGCATATGACCCAAACTTGATTTTTGTGTTATGTTTGGAGTGGTGCTGTGCCATTAAACCTGTATAAAGAGGTTTCATGAGTATAGTGATGCTCTCTGCTATAAAAATGTCTGTCTGTAACAGTAGATGTTTGTTGTGATGTGACCTTTCAGACGATTTTGGAGCTAGGGTGGAAGCATCAGGAAGGACTGATTGGGGAATCGTTTTTATGCACAGTGCAGCTAGTGAGCTGGGTTAGCGTTCGTCTTAGGGCTGCCACGATTAGTCGACGTAGTCGATGATGTCGACGCTGTAAATGCGTCAATCAATATTTAAAAAAATAATTATTTTAATGAAATTGCCTTTATGATTTCTAAAATGCTTCAGTTCATTATAGCAAATGATTTCCTTTAATATCACTATGTAATTATGGGAGTAGTTCAGATTGTCAGAAAACAAAAAGGTGGTTTTACACTGTGCACAGTTTTATTGGCAAACCACAGTGGAATTAGTGCTACGTACGAGCGCCTGAAAGGAAAACAAACAGGCACTATTCTGAATGATGGACTGCCAGAGTAGGCAAAACCACCGTAAGTGTTGTCTACTTATGTCTATTAAGTTACCGTTAGTATAGAGAGCTATATTTGTCCTTATAGTTGCCAAAGCCATAGAGTTGTATGCCTGCTACCTTAGAATCTTCATTGAATAAGTGTTTGAGAAGATGTTGAGGCTAAAATCTGGGCTTATTCTACCTTGTTTGACTTTAGCAGTGTGTGCGTTGGGCTTTTTGGGACAAATGTTATTACCGTAAAATAAAACTGAAAGGAAAACGGAAACTAGTTTTAAAAAATCTTTAAATAAAAATGAAAACTACACTTACCAAAAAACATATCGGACTTCAATCAGCAAAATCGTACCGCCATCCCACTAACGACTTTTTACGTAGTTTAACCACAATATCTCCTCTTTTAAAAGATGATGTGGTTGTTAAGCTGTAACTTTCTTCACCACCTATTCAGTGCTTATCGTTTCCGTGACATACAGTACCAAAATAGTAGCATGTGGTGCTTCGCTAACCGAATTTAATAAATATAAAGACGTGGAATTTATACAGATTACTAACTTTTGCACATCACAATCAGCATCTCATTAATATTTTAGGCACACTACTTATCTGGTAATGGAATTGTGGGTGAAAATGATGTGTATATAGTGCAGAGAAGCCGGTGTTCATTATCTAAAGCCGTGCAATGACATACAGTTTGTTTTTGTTAAAATAAAATTACCTTAAATTAAATGGTTAACTTGATTTTCTGGAGGAAAATTTATCGCTTACATTAATCAACCAAATGGTAAAATAGTCGATAGATTAATCCTTAGAAAAATAGCTGTTAGTGGCAGCCCATAACTTTATCTTAATGAACAAATTTACTCATGGCAATAGTAATCCCTCCTTCCATCCATTTTCTGAAACCACTTGTCCAATTCAGGATCTATCCCAGAGGTTACAGGTGCAAGGCAGGGAACAACCCCACACCATCGCAGGGCAATAGTAATCAAAATCCAAAATCATTCTAGATCTTTATTTACTTTTTAAACTTAATTTTAACAACATTTTGTGTGTTTTGACCTAATGTATGGCTACTGCTGTGTAACTTACCCATCCTGCTCATAGTCTGTAGAAATTCTCTTTGGTTTGGACTTGTGGGTTGTGTGAATTACCTGTCTGTTGGCGTTACCGTCTCCGGGCAACTGATATGTTGGGCCTGGGTTACTTTAATGATGCGGAATTTGACAAATTTTCTACAAAGTGGCATTTGAATTGGCTTGTCTGCTTTGTATGGCTCTGCTGTTGATTACTAATGCCTGACAACACCCGTCCCTCCTTGTCTGCTTGTTTGCGGGGCTCTGCGGGTCCTACTGTAGCTCTTCATACAGACACGGCCACCGGCCTCCTGATTCGATGCATCCACCTGGTCACCCAGAGGCTCAACTCCCAGTGGAGGCCCGACATGAGCATCTCACTGGCAGCTCTGGAGCTACTGGCCGGCCTGGCTAAGGTACTGAACTCTGTGCAGGTTGTGCTACATGGTCCGACCACAACAGTACACGATTTGATGTATGGTTGTCCAGTTTGTATCTCTTTGGAGCTGCTGAGTCATTTGATATACAAAGTTTAAATTGAAACATGCCTCAGGTTTGTATTCTGCTTCCGCTGTTCAAGTTCAAATGAAAGTTTGAACTTGAAAAGTGCATTTTCGTACATCATGAAAGGCACAGGGCCTCGGTCACGTGACTTCCTGCCGGCTGTTCATTCCCTCTTGCAGGTGAAGGTCAACGTAGAGTCCTCGGACAGGAAGCGCGCCGTCAGCTCCGTGTGTGGTTACATCGTGTACCAATGCAGCCGGCCCGCACCCCTGCACTCCCGGGACCTGCACTCCATGATCGTGGCGGCCTTCCAGTGCCTGTGCGTGTGGCTGACAGAGCACCCCGACCTGCTGGATGAAAAGGTATGAGACCAGTCTCCCACAGCGCTACCATGAGTCAGCCCAGCCACCAGGGCGGCGCTGTGGGTCATCACTCCCATATGTCTCCTTGCAGGACTGCTTGATAGAGGTGCTGGAGATTGTAGAGCTAGGGATATCGGGGAGCAAATCAAAAACCGGTGACCAAGAAGTGAGGTACAAGGGTGATAAGGAGCACAACCCCGCCTCCATGAGGGTCAAAGATGCGGCAGAGGCCACGCTGTCATGGTGAGGGGGGCGGGACTTCTAATTTTTTTTTTTTTTAGGTCTTCAGCTTGGCTTGGTGCCACTTAATGCCCCCTCTTCACCTCTGGCATCCTCTCGACAGTATCATGCAGGTCCTGGGTACGTTTCCCACCCCAAGCGGCCCAGCATCTCCCTGCAGCCTGCTAAACGAGGACACCTTGATCAAGTACTCCACTGGCAGGAGCAACTTCCGTTACTTCATTCTGGATAATTCTGTCATCCTGGCAATGCTGGAGCAGCCTCTGGGGAATGAACAGAGTAAGTACCCCCCCACCCCCCATTCTGTCATGAATAAATCACCAGCTGTAGTTTCTATCCTTTGAGTACTGTACAATGAAGTGCCTGTAAAAAGTGGGTGTCTTTGGCCTTTTCTGCCCCACATAAAAATAATAATAATTACTGCAAATAACACAGAAATGGGTCATTTCAGGAGTATAACAGAGGGGGTTGTTAAATTGTAAAGTTTGCTTTCCATGTTCTTTTAAGCTGTTTAAAGAACTCTGTGTATGCACCAGCTGTATGTGTAAAGGTGTGCTTTATAACTCAGTGGGGTTAGGGTCAAGACCCAGTGGGATTTGGGACCATTTTCAATGGGTTATGGGGAGTGGGGTTAAAAAAACTATTTTGAAATATTTTTTCTCTGTCAGACTTTTTTTTACTGCACTATGTACAATTTACTATTTTTATACACTTTTTTTCTTTTTTTTTTGTGAAACAAATTTTAAGTGACACAAATTTGGTCGTGACTTAATGACCATGTAAATAATGTAGGTCCTGAGGCTAAACCAGTTGAGAACCACTGGGTTAGGTATCTAAGCCTGTGACAAGAATCATGGGTCCAAATCCTGTGCCCAGCACATCAGCATTGGTTCCTTGAACAATTAATAACTAAAATGTAATGAGTGTAGTGAGCTGTATGTGTGAACAGCTTTTCCCAGCGCTCTGCTTAGCTAGCTGATGGCAGACACTAATATTGTTACTGCACCCCCTACAGACCCCTGCCCGTCCCTGACTATGCTGATTCGAGGGATGTCTGGGAGACACGCCTGGACCATGCAGCTCGTCCACCAGCCCAGAGGGGCCCGAGCCAATCAGAAGGTATGGCATAGGCTTGCGTCCATATGGCATCAACACCATCAGGTTGTGGGGTCAGGTCTCTGTGAGATTTACTCATAGATTTATGTAGTTGGTGTCATTATACTTCATGTCTCTCGGTTTTAGAACCTCAGTTTGGGGGCATCTCCTGACAAACCCACTCATCCTCGTTCTTTTCCCAACGCTGACAGCAGGCGTTTGTCCCTGAGAGCCGGCCCACACCTAAAAATGACGTCGGCGTTCGGTTCAACGTTAAGCATAGACCTTTTCCAGAAGAAGTGGACAAAATTCCATTTGTTAAAGCTGATCTGAGTATCCCGGACCTACATGACATTGTAAATAAGGAGGTAGGTGTCTTTATTTATCATGGTTTGCTTACAAAAGCCCATTGTCAGTATCTGTACTAATCTGTTATGATATTATTGTGTTGGCATTTCAGTCAGTATATAGTGGGGGGCGCATGTATTTTATTTTTTCTTTAAACGGCAGTGTTAGCCAGTAAAAAAACAGAAGGAAGCACGTATGGATTTGGTGGCCTGGCAGAGCTTTGCGTTTGTTAGAAGTAGAATCCACCCTTCGGTTCCCAGCTGGAGGTGCACCATGACAAGCTGCGGAATGTGATGGAGAAGCAGGTGGAGTACGAGGCAGCTCTGGAACGCCATAGCGAGGAGATCTGGAAGAATAAGCCCTTCCCAGACCCGCTGGTGGACTGCAGGCCGCCCCCCTCTTCGCAGGAGTTCCAGAGCGCCCGCCTCTTCCTCTCTCACTTTGGTTTCCTGTCCCTGGAAGCCCTGAAGGTATGCTAAGAGTGTTTGGTCTGCAAGGTGGGACCTTTTTCAAAATGTATATATCATTTATCGTCTTTACACACGGAAACAATAGGCTGCCTAGGAAGACGTCAATTTAACAGGTTAATGAATCAGTGATTTAAGTCATTAATTAGCATAATTAAGACTAACCATGTTTTGTTTTGCTGTTTCAGGAGCCAGGCAACAGCCGACTGCCCCCTCACCTTATTGCCCTGGAGTCCTCCCAGCCCGGCTTCTTTGAAGACATCAGTTACCTGGACCTGCTCCCCTGCCGGCCCTTTGACACAGCTTTCATATTTTACATGAAAGCGAGGCAAAAGAGCTGCCAGGAGGTAACTGGCAGTGGGCCACAGAATGTCAAGGCTGGGCGGGCAGAGCCTGATCCCATTCCCTTGTGTCGCTTGTCTGCTGCGATTGTGCTAGCTTTGATTATTATTATTATTATTCGTGAACAGATCCTAAAAAATGTAGAGTCCTCCACCAACGTCCAGCAGCACTTTGTGGAGTTCTTGTTGTCTCTGGGCTGGCCCGTGGAGGTGGGCTCGCACCCGGGCTGGACGGGCAGCGTGTACACCAGCTGGTCCATCAACACCTGCAGCGGTGCCGAATTTCCGCGGCGCGGTGAGTGCCGTCACCTTCCAGACCTCGTTATCCTTTTGGAAAACGCCGGGTCGGACCTTTGCTTGCTGGATCTGCCCTGAGTCTCGCTCTTCTGACAGATGAAGCAGTTGTTTTGGGGGACACGGGGGGCGCCGTCTTCAACGGGGAGAAGAGAGTCCTGTACTACGCCGATGCCCTGACGGAAATCGCCTTCGTCGTCCCTTCATTAATGGACTCTTCCTGTAAGTGACATTTTGCAAGGATTCCGTCATTGAAACAAGTCTCTTTTGTAATTCATAACCTGGTCCCATTTTGGCTTTATTATTTTTATAACATGCCAATGGTGTATGTGTCATCCTTATTTATCCTCATTATCAATATTCTGATGTTATTTTTGTTGTACTGTCTTTTTTAATTTATTATGGCCTTACCTGCAGAAGACTAATGTTGTTATTAAGAGACTTCACCCCCCCATCCCCACCCCCAACTTTAGCTGAATCACCAGAGAACAGTCTGCCTACCAAAGAGGTTATGTCTCAGATGGATCTACTGCCCAGCATGCTGAAGCAGGCCAACCTGAAGCTGGAGCTGTTCCCAGACCAGTCAGAGAACAGTGCCCCCGCCCAAAGGGTAGGCCTCAGGAAAGCCGTATTATGCTGCTAAAATAGTCCCAGACAGACAGGCAGGTGTGATGTGACCAAGATACCATTACAAAAATACTTCTGGTGCAAGGTAAGCCAGCAACGTTGAGTCTTTTTTGCGGGGTGTTTGCAGCCATTGTGTTGATGTTGGCAGAGTCCCACCGTGAAGGCGAGGAAAGTGACCCCAGGAAGGTCACTCCCTCCCCTGGGGCTGGAGACGAAAGTGCTGGTTGTCTGGGTCGAGCGTTACGATGACATCGGTAAGGGCCGCCTTGCTTGGCATGGGCCGGTCTGATGCTAAATCCCCTTCTTAATGTTCTAGAGAACTCTATGCAGTTATATTTAAATCCGAATTGCAAAACTGTGCTCAGTTTCAGTGAACCAGCTTGGGTTTTTGTGATGCAGTGGTATTGCAGAATCTTTTCTCAGCATTTTTTTTTGTACCTCCCAAAGTCATTCACACCTACCTGAAAGAGGATTGATTTCTTATTCTCACCCCTCCCTCGCAGAAAACTTCCCTCTTTCAGAGCTCCTGATCGAGACCAGCACAGGGCTGGAGACCCATACTGCAAACAGCAGTACTTCATGCAGGTACAATTAATATAATTCCCTTGTGTTTAAAACGGGGAATCTCACAGCCACCATCCCAGCCTTTAGCATGCTTCATAATTAGACTGCTGTTTACGAATTTGCAATTAATTTGTTACTATTTCGTTTTGCTAATAAAAAAAAATAATTGCTAGGCACTTTGAGTCTGAGTGACTTGGAGTAGTCTCATCTCTGATGATGGATGCGTTTCTTTTGCAGATAAAGGTGTACTGTTGGATTGTTTAGGATTTCAGTGAATATGTCTCAACTTCTTGGCTTGGATGGAGGGGGGTTTCTGATGCGCTGACTTTGTACCCAGGTCTGTCACATCGGAGAAGGACGTGCTGGTCATTTTCATCCATCCTCTGAAGACAGGCTTGTTCCGCATCAGGCTGCATGGCGCTGTGGGAAAGTTCAACATGGTGGTTCCCCTGGTCGATGGGATGGTGGTCAGCAGGCGGTCTTTAGGTCAGATTCCAGGTGTCCCTTTGTCTGGATGGGAGACTCTTCCTGGGTCTGTGTGACATGGAAATGGAAGGATGGAATGGGCAATTTAGTTTGAGAGACTACTGTATAGCAGGGAGCAATGAAAATGAAACAGTGCTTCTTTGGCAGTAGATTTGGAAGGAAACCAATAGCAAAAACACCAAAAGGCTTCAGGTTCCTGGTCGGGCATCAGGACCTATGAATGTTCACTGGTGGGGGGAGAAAAGAAACATCTTTAATAAGCATTGTTGAATAACAACAAAAATCAGCTTAATATGCTGTATACAACACTGTACAAAAGTATCAGCCAGTCAAAGAAAATGTTTAAAACTATTCGTCTGGGTAATAAGTGTGTATATCTTCAGAAAAAAAAACAGATTTAACATCAGAACATTTGCGAATAACAAACACTAACAAGAATTTCTTCTGTTCTCAAAAAAAGTGACTGATATCTCGTGGGCAGGATAGAAGAACCATTAAAGTTCCCAAACCTCTCCTCAGATTGATTGGTTGATTGATTAATTGAGTGATTTAGATTACATTACATCACATTACATTACATTAATCGCTCACGGTGGTATTGATTGACCAAGCATAGTTGCTGCAAATCCTGGCTGACTTTAGGAGAGATTTTCAAATGGCTGACACGCTTTGACAGACCATAGTTTTAAATCAAGGTGAAGATCATTTTTTGCTGAATGCCTAAGACTTCTGCCCAGTGCTGTATAGGACATTTCAGCATTTTAAAAAAGTATTTGGAAGTAGTCAAGAATGGGTTCATATCTAAGTGATATCCAGAACACAGGATATACAGTTGTGTGCAAAATAATAGCAGTCTGACATCACTAACCTGATCCATCACTGTTTTTGGTAGCGATTCATTTTCTGCCTCTTTCTACATGACAAATTATTTGCTAGTAGGTGTAGTAGAATAATAGAAAACCAATAGACAT
>JAODLD010000136.1:265859-334516 GCA_026781065.1 Mormyrops boulengeri
CCCCCCCCCCCCCCCCCCCCCCCCCCCCCCCCCCCCCCCCCCCCCCCCCCCCCCCCCCCCACGGCCTACAGCCACAAGGCAGGGAACAACCCAGGATGGAGCACCAACCCATCACAGGGCACACTCACACTCACCATTGCAATGACACATGCACACCTGTGGGTAAATTGGCAACTCCAGCCAAGTTTTTGGATCGTGGGGGGGGAACTGGAGAAAACAATATGATGACACAGAAAGAACATGCAAACTTTGCACACAGGGAGCCAAGGTACGATGCTGAAACCCTGGTCCCAGAGGTGTGAGGCAACAGTGCTCACCACTGCACCACTGTGGCACCCCTCATTACTAATCAATATTTACTACATTTTGGGGATTCATATGATGTTTTTACACCTACTTATTCCATAAATAAATAGTATGTTTTGGTATTTCAGTTACTATTACTATATTGCTACTCCAAATATATTGCTTCTCCAAATATGTATAAGTATGGGTCATGTGAGAAGAACTGGACAAGCAAGGTTCAGTAGTCATTGTGTAGCCTCTATATATGATCTGCTGAATAAAAAACAGAAACACCAGAATTCATGATTCCTCCTTGAGCACTTCATAGCCCAGTGGGAAAGGAATGATCTGCTGCAGGCTTGATATCTTCAGTGCGATGCTTGTGCTCAGAATCATTAGCATTGCTGGCTGATAGTGTTGGCGAGTCCCACTCAATTTGAGCAGTAATGGATCAGATCGAGGTACATGGTTGGATCACTTTATCTTCATTGATATCATTCTTGAAGATTCTCACAGCTACACATTCAGGCTTAATCTGCTTTCATTGTACAAAGACCTCAGCTGAGGACCTCGCGAACCAACCGATCGTGTTCGTATTCGGTGACTTTGTTCACATTGCTCAAGAATTTTGCAAATTTTGCGTGAAGCGTGACAGTTAGCAGTGGTGTGTCCGAGCTGATCTAGCCTAGCTAAAATTCTGGGGCTGAAGGTATGTCTGGTGATATTTTTGAAAACCAATGTCATGTACTTTTCTTTTTTTTTTTGTGAGAGATATCCAGCTTCTGCTGACAGAAAAAATATAAAAACATGGCAGATGGTGGCGTGAAAATGCCACTCAGTGAGCTGTGGGGCTGCTGTGTCCCGCTAAGATGCCACAGACATGTTTGGCATGTTCTCTGCAGAGATTTAGGACGGTTTTGAAGGAATCTGGCACTGTGCTTCCACGAGGAATTCCTCCAACTCTGTAAAATTTGCTGTAGCTGGCACTTCTGTAGACAGTCCCACAAATGCTCTATGAAAGTAATGCCCAGTGACTTGGAAGGACACAGAAAATGACAGTAGTCCTTGTTTAGGGCACTGCCGGTAACGCTGTAGAAATAAATTAATTTCAGCACCAAAGTTACCTGAATATCTCTAATAACTCTAAGCAAAGGTATGTAAAATTATTCAAATGATATGCGTATCTGGTATGATGAACGTCATACAGGCTGTATATACACAGCTGATGGAAAGGATTTTGCAAAGAAATCTCAAAATCAACTCCAGAAGAATAGGCCAGGTTTGGGAGGTGGGTATCTGTGCATTTCTCTTTTGCTTTTTTTGGTTTTAAATGTTATTAACCCCTAAAGCTCCATATTTAGGTTAAGATAAAAATTTCATTTTACACAATTAAATAGTTCATTTTTTATTCAGTAAGATGTTCTCAGCAGTCAGGTGAACACGTTTAAATGTGTACTTTGCATCTAAGTTACTTTGATTTGAAATCTATAAGACTTAATATGATAAATCTGTACAGGTTCGGTTTACGGCATGTTAATCTTACCTGTCATAAGTCATGACTGGCCTCCGCCTTAAGGTTATGTTTATATCTATTGAATATGTTACTCTCGTCCATTAGCTGCAGGCGCTTGACGATTTGCCATATTATGAATATGAATGACACACTTAAGCAGTGCAGAAATGCTGCATAACTGGGTGTCGATATCAGGCAGTGCTCCATTAAACCTGCCATGGCAGGACGGGGAGGCCCTGGAAACTTTAAAACTGTGCAATGATTCGTGCAAGCAGTCTAATGTCATGTACATTGTAACTGTAAATTGACCTCTAGAAAATGTCATGTAAAATACTGGAATGTTAGGGGGATTAGAAAAATGCAGGATTACATTACTTTGCCTTTTTCGGGTGTCCTGGATTAGGGTTAGAGCTCTGGCTGTAGTTTTATCCTTCATGCTGGATTTCCCACTGATTGCTGATTTTGGTCATTTGCTGTTCAGCAAGATCTTCACAGTGACTTGTTCAACCAGTCACTGCAGACATACTGTACAGTAGTATAAAGAGCAGAATCACATGTAGTGGAATGTATGCTTTCTGTGGTGAGAAGTCACTGTCTGCTTGAAGGGAGTTAGGTGACAAGATTGGAATTCACTATAAATTTTTAACTTATCACAATAATCTTTTATTCCTTGTTTTTTAAATCCAGATCTCTCTTATTGTATTGCTTTAGTACGTCCCTTTTTTTTTGACACTGATTTTTACATGGAACCACTAATATTAATTTTATTATGCACATCTAGCTAGTACTGAGTAGGACCCACTTTTACCTCCTGAACCGTTTCAACGGTAGATGAGTCGTGCATTCAAAGAATCCTTTCCTCACACCACAGTTGTACCGAGCTGTTATTTTTGCACTCGTGGCCTTCCTGTTAGCTTAAACAAATCTGGCCATTCTCCTCTGACCTCTCTCATTTACAAGGTGTTTTTGGCCACAGATCTGTTCCTGACTGGATGTTTTTTGTTCATCTCACCATTCGCTGTAAACTCGACACGCGGTGTGTCCCAGGAGGGCGGCTCTTTCTGAGATTCTGGAAATAAAACGTCTTGCTCCAACAATCATGCCACATTCAGAATGGTTTAGATCACTTGTTTTTTAATGGTGATTCTTGCATGCTACTGTATATATATTCAATTGCAGCCACTAAATGTGCTGTTTGGAGGAGCAGGCTGTCTGTGGTGTAGCTACCTGGCCATTGAGAATACATGGATGTTGATAAAAACATTGCTTAAACGCTGTTGCTTTTCATTTTAGGGGATCTCTTATTCTTACATGGGGTTATTTTCCGGTTACAACAGGCCTGATAGACATATATTTTTACCACCCAAAACTCATTACCCACTCTCAGGAATTTCTTCCTGTACATCTTGACCTGAAATGTTCCCAGTCCAGGATGAGTGGATACACATTGTTCCAGGACTGTCGTCTTTTTTTCTTTTTTTTTTTTGGGTAGTCAAAGCTCTTTTTTTTTAGCACATTAGCTCAAAGCGCAGCGCTCATTTGGTGCATCGGATTGAGTCACATCCTTCTTGAGAGTAGTAAACCCATCTCATGCAATGCATCACCTCTTGTAGTTTAAGGGAATCTGATAAATATAATGAATATGTAACTTTAAAAACATTAATATTGAGACAGATTTCCCAGGATGGGTAGAAGCAGTAATTAAAAATGAAGCTGTTCCTGACCATTGGTCCTGCTTCCCTCACCAGCCCGGATTTGCTTCAGTAGCCTCGTCTTACCTCATTCCCCTCGAGCTCCAGGCCAGGGGCTTGGCTTTTTCAGCTTATGCAGTTTAAATAAAAAATAAACAAAACCGCAGTGGTAACTAGGGCAGCACATAGTAATTTTCATACTGTACAAGACTGCTTTTGGAAACAGAGAAGTATATTTAAAAAATTCTGGGACAGAACCTTGGCTTTTGTTCCAGAGAGTGCTCACATATGAATTTATCACTTACCCTTGTAAAATTTTCCAATCTAGTAAATCCACACAGTGACAACAACAATAATATCAATAATATACGTGATGTATGAAATGGGTATTTTTGGAAAAGGATGCACAGATATCTTAGACAGCTACCCAGATCATTTGCTGTTAATGTCTTCTCGCATCGTGTGGTTTTTTAGACTCTCTGAACCCAGATTTGTATCGTAAGCTATGGCATTAACTAAGTAATATATAGTTAGAAAATCTACTGTACTAAGGATGCAGTAAAAAGAACTCGTGATTTATAATAGTATCCCTCCATTGGTTTTAGATTGTGATGGAAAGCCTGATAATCTCTGAGAAATATGTTGTGTTCATTCATATTTGTTTAATTATCCCGAATGGGCTCTGCAGATGAGACACCAAGTGAACTTTGGGGAGATTATGTTTGACCGAGGCTTTGCTGTGGAACCGGCTCTCCTAGAGGATCACTTACAGAGCTCTCTGCCACTTCTCCTCGGTGCGTGACGAGGCCTGCGGCCCTGTGGGTGGGCAGCCTTGGCCGCGACCTCCGCCTCTGTGTTTTGTAGCCTGGCGGAGGTCGCCTGGGAGCCCCCCCATCTCAGCCGAATTCGGTGCAATCTGACAAGTGATGGAAGCAGTCTGCAGCCTTTTAATGGATTTGGCTACCCACCGTTTTAACTCATGCACTGGGAAAGAATGTTACTCTATTAATGAACCATCTACATAATTCATGTAAAACCCTATTAACAATAATTAAATGATAAATATTAAATGTTCTTTCAAATTTACCTCATGCAAATTTACCTAAATTGCCTGAATCCATGCAAGTTTCCACACCTAAAACTTTAAGTCACCTAGAAAGTGACATTACTTGGCAGTAAACATTGTCCTCAGTGTGACATATTGAACCACGTCTTGCATTTCAAATCAATGAGCTATACTTGGACACCTAGATCTGTCACACTATATGCCGTCTATGGTTTTAGCCTTTCTTAAGTAATAACCATCCTAGCCTTTTAACTTTGAATAATATTGACACGGAAAGTACATTATGTTGCAAAATGCATGGGCGGACCTCTGCAGTATGGCTCACAACGTTTTACCTTCATGAATATAAACATTCACGAATAAAATGGCAAGACTAAAGGGTAATATCACGTTTGTCAAAATGTGTTTTTTTCCCAAAGTTTTTCTTTTGCTGTTACAGAAATTGTACTTTAAATAGTCCCAGGAAAAACTGCGATTTCTTTTTTTTTTCATTTTTGGACATGGTGTTTGGGTGAATTGCCGTTTCGCTCAATGTAATCTACCCCAAGCAAGCCGTTGACAAAGCATTGATTTTAATGCAAGAAGCAATGCAGCGTAAAATGAAAAGTCCGGAGTAGGCAACCTGCAAGCACAAAATCCTCCTTCTGCAGGCACTTTCAGCATTCACTGAAAGCGTCTCTCAATTTGCACAACAATTATGTGGCGTTGTGTCATGCGGGGTCCCACGCCATGTGACAGAAACCAAAACACTGAACCTTATTTCACATCTCGCCATCACCTGTGGCATGGCACCTCGCTGGGTATCACTGTCACCTCGCATTCTCAGGGTCTGTCCGCTGCCCCAGGTTGTCCGTACGTGGTGTTTGCGTGTTCTCACGAACATGTGGGTTTCTGTAATGTGTGAATCTGTGTAATGTGATGAACTGGCGTCCCATTTGGAGTGTGTCCTGTCTTTTTAGAGATAGGCTCACTGTAAACCAATATTGGTTAAGCACTTAAGGAACGGTGCAGTTTTTGTGCTCATTTTTATAATTAATTAATTCTAACTACAAAAGCAGGCTGAGCATGAAATAACTGAGCATGACGCCAGAAGATGTGTAAGCAGATTTTTTTTTCTGGAAAAAAGTTTGAAAGTTATTTTTGGTTTTCTTTTCATTTTAGTGAGCTGATTCTAACAGCCCTTATGTTCCTCCACAGCTTCCTGTTGGTCTTTTCCTGTCTTGTCCTCTCCGTTTTCTCAACAATCAAGGAGTATGAAAAAAGCTCTGAAGATGCTCTATATATCCTGGTATGTGTTCCGCAGTGCAACATGACAGAGGTGACCCTGTTGAAATACTGCTGTTGTCTTTCCTGTAGACACACAATCCAATGCAAACAAATGTCAGCTCTTCCGTAAGAGGCAGCGTAATGTATGTATGAAGGCATTCTGTAATGATGTTTCGATGTAATTTTCTCTCTAGCCTGAAATTTAAAAAAATGACTCCACCTTCAAGAGGACATAATGGCTTTATGTTTTATTCATGTATGTGCTATGCTTACTGTAAAATATATCTACAGTCGCGGCCTAGTGGACCGTACCTCCAGGATGGGGATTTGAATCTCTGCTGTGCTCTGTGTGTGTGTTATTCGCACGTGCTCCCAGTTGGGGGTGGTGTGGTTCAGCGGGTTAGGCCTCTGTGCCTGTGATTGTAAGGTCCCCGGTTTGAATCCTGCCCTCAGCGGAATAGTCACATGTCCTTTGGGCCCTTGAGCGAGGCCCTTACCCCCCTGAAAGGCTCCAGGGTACCAGATAAATGACTGACCCTGTCCTCAGACCCCAGGCTTCACTCTCAACGGTGTATATGTATATATATAGATGTGTGTGTGTATGTCTCATCAGAGAGCATGATGGGATACGTGACAAGAAGCATTCTAATGTACTTCTACGGATGGCAAATAAAGCGTCATTATGTTACACCAGTTTCCTCTGGGTACTCTGCAGCCCAAAGACATGCAGTTAAGCTCATTGGTGTCTCTAAATAGCCCATTTCTGTGTGTATGTGCCCCATGATGGACTGGCATCCTGTGTAGGATGTACCCCCGCCATGCACCCTATGCTGCCTGGGATAGGCTCCAGTCCCCCTCCCCCAACGTTAGCCTAGCCCAGATAAGTGGCCAGAAGATGGATGGATATATTTATAGCACACAACAGCTTTATTATATAGGCAGAAGCACAGAGTCCTTCTTCGGGTTTACACTGAGCTAAAGTGCCTTTTCTGCATGTGTGCAGGAAATTGTGACCATTGTGGTGTTCGGAGTGGAGTACATTGTAAGGATCTGGGCAGCGGGATGCTGCTGTCGTTACCGAGGATGGAGGGGGCGGCTCAAGTTTGCCCGCAAGCCCTTCTGTGTCATCGGTAAGTAGGAGCTCTCCCTGAGGTGCTCCTGTCCGGCCAGGGTGTCGTGGGCAGGACCTGGCGTACATCACCCCTGGGCATGCCGGCACGAATGCATCAAGCTTAAAATGGGATTTTCCTCCCAGCTAAGGTTGGAACGAGAGCTTGGGAAAGCGCTTTGTTTTATTTTGTAATCGTTTAAATTTTTGATTCTGTCACCTGTTTTTTTTTTGCTTTTGTTTGCTGCCATTTGTGCAGTTAATGTTAACACTGTTTGAAAGTTACAGAAGCATAGAGAAATAAAATAAAACCACAGAGCAAACGCTTTATCTATTCATTTAGCTACTGGTTTGAAATCCAAGGCGGTGAATAGCATTTCCTTATTTAGTATGACTCTTTTTTTATGGAAGTAATTTGGGTCACAACGGCACCAAATCTGAACAGTCATTTTATTGGAATTGTCACCGCAGTGTCTGTTAACTGAATGAGATGTTTGTCCTTCCCAGACATCATGGTTTTGATTGCCTCCATCTCGGTGCTGGCGGCTGGTACCCAGGGGAACGTGTTTGCCACCTCAGCCATCCGAAGCTTGAGGTTCCTTCAGATCCTGCGCATGATCCGGATGGATCGCCGTGGGGGCACCTGGAAGCTCCTGGGGTCGGTCGTCTATGCCCACAGCAAGGTAACCGGTGATGGGGTGGAGCCCCTTCCTCGATAGGCTTGCAGATAACCTGACAGGGTGCGCTGAGCGAATCACCAGGTCAGAATCGCCGTCCCTGCAGTGCATCCAGCAATGTAGGTCCAGAGCATTAAGCGTTGTCAAAGATACTCGGCACCCATGCTATAAACTGTCCCAGTGGCTGTCCTTTGGTAGGCACCTACAGAGCCTTATGGTCGGGACTGAGGAGAAACGAACACTCACAGGCCTTTGGGACCTTAGTAGCACCAAGTAAAATAGGTTATAGCTGCACTCGTTAACTTTTATTACTTTTATTTTGTTATCCTTCTGCTTTTTAAATTTAATTTCATAATTTCATTTTACTGCTGGTGTACCAATACATTCATGCATGTGACAAATTGAAATCTTGAATCTTCAACCTCAAGATGTAGATCGATCAAAGACAGATCATCTTCGGTGTCAGTGTTGCGATGTGTGACACAATCTCTAACACACACACATACACAAAAAAAAAACAAATAAATAATAGCGTAGTAAAGTGTCAGGCTGCTGCATTTCCATTTCCTGATTCATTTTGTCGTGATTTTGGTAGCGTGCCTCTCAGAATGTGACCAGCTTAAATTGCCCAGGATGACGCAGTGCTTCGCTTCAGGGAAGGACTTTCACTTTAAATATGCAAAGCAGTAGGCGGTTATGTTGGCAAAAACACATGGAAAAATACACTCGTGAAAAATATACCCTTTCATGAAAAAGCATTCAGATGTAGCTCAGTGGTATTCCCTCAGCTCTGAACATTCTTATGGTTGGAATGATTTGAATGGTTTTCGTTTGCTTTTTAATAATTGATAATAAACATTAATATTTAACAACAAACAAATGTTGAAATATCATGAATTATTACATTGCTTATTATTATTGATATATGTACCAAAGACTAATAAGCGTAATTAGACGTTTGAGTTAAGGTGTTAGGGAATTATCCATTCTGCTATAGATTGCGCTTTGGTGACCTACTCATAAAAATAAAAATGAAAAAACTATCAGTCCCGCACTGCAGACTTAAACAAACAGTAACACGTTTGGTATTGTGTGAACTGTGCACAGTGTTAGAACCTAAAAGCCATTTTGATAACCTGAACTGTAAAATATCGTGGAATGAATAATGCAGACAATTGTGAGCTTTAAAATTGAGTATCTCATATTGTTTAATAGCCTTTGAGAGCTTGTGTGTGGAGTGGAGATACCCTAAGGATGAAAGTCATTAAACTGCTCCCCACTCATCTAGATGCACCAAATGTGATTTGACTGGTTCGTGTGGTAACTATAATTAACCTTAATGCACGTAACCCGAGTGCAAACTAGCAAGTCTTTGATTTGTGGAACATGTGGGCTTTGAAAGAATTTACATAGATCTATCCATACTAATTGAGCAGCTTGTGGTCTTATGGTCAAAGAGCTGATCAGAATTAGGTATTAATTTATGATCTAAGGAAGGGACAGGCTGTTATACCATTGGGAGGGATACTAACCAACTGCTTCTAGAAACACTCGGAAAAATGAATTAAGTGAGCATTGAACCTATCATTGCTGAATAAATGAAGGAAGTAAAGGGAAGCAGATATACCGCCGGGTGACATTAACGACGTGTTCTTTAAACGGCTTACAGGAGCTGATCACTGCCTGGTACATCGGCTTCCTCTGCCTCATTCTGGCCTCCTTCCTGGTTTACTTGGCTGAGAAAGAGGACAACAAGGAGTTCGAAACCTACGCAGACGCACTGTGGTGGGGGCTTGTAAGTCATTTTTATGGAGATGGAGAGTCGAGCGTGGCGAGATGGCTAGTGGGGGAGGGGGAGGGGGTTAGACAGACCCTGCTTGCCGAAATGCTGAGTGATTATTGGGCGGAATTTGTGGGATATATTCCCTTACTGTATATTAATGTCCTCTGCAGGACTTGTGACAAAGCATCACATAAAAACAGTCATCAGGTCCATCTGGTACAATAATTAAATGAATGCCATAACCAGGAAATGCACTGTGTGGTGCACACACAGTGTTCTCCATTGAAGAAATGCTTTCATTATTACCTACTGGGAACGTGTTACAATAAATCGTTTCTGTCTCTGTGGTTTCAGATCACGCTGACTACAATAGGCTATGGTGATAAGTACCCTATAACATGGAATGGACGGCTTCTTGCTGCGACTTTCACCCTCATTGGAGTTTCGTTCTTTGCCCTCCCGGCGGTACGTGTGTAATTCTTACCCATGCTTTATGCATTACTGTACAATATATACAATATATTACCAACGGCCAATGCCCATATCTGTCTAAATAAGTGGAGCGAACACAAAAGTGAGATGCAAATATAACAGTGTAATTATTGATATGGAATTGGTTTATGGAATTCATAAAGCTATGAGTACTGGGGAAGTGTATTAAGGTAATATTTCTACATTGTTATGTGATGAGATGAGAAGAATCAGTTCCGGTTCCTTCAAAAAGCAAGTGAAAATGACAGGCTCATTAGGGATTAATGGTTTATAATATGCTATTGAAGAACAGTGGATGTGCACTTGATCTCTGCTGGAAATTAATGAAATATAAATGACCTCCTGATCTCGGGCTGAACACTAATAAAAACCCAAACCCCAGTGAATGCTGCTGAAACGTACATATATGTCAGATCCCTAATGGACACTACTGGCAGAAGATTTATGTCTTGGTTATAATTCATCTTTAATGGGCCCTAACAAGGTCGATCGTCAAACTTTAAAGACACTTAAATATTGTACCGTGATTTTATTTTTGAATATTTCAATATTTATTTACATTTTTCATAAAAGCCTTATTAAAAACAAAGCCCTACCCATCCATGAATCTTGTGGTGCTGTAGGGGTTTGTTCATATTGTCGCGAGCCAGTTCCACTAGTAGGACATCCCAAGGCATATTGGACCTAGGTGAGCAGGTAGAGTGTGTGCTTCAAAAAGACGATTACGATTAAGGACCATGTTACCCTGCCCAGACTGGGGGGACCGGGGCCTACCTCTGGAGTCAGGCCTAGAGCAGCATGGGGCCCGGTCATAACATGGGTCCGCTTTCCTGTGGGCCCGCCACCTGTAGGTGGAGCCGTGGAGGTCGGGTGCAATGTAGATGCAGGGACCTCGACAGACCGATTATCAGCTACCAAAACTGGCTCTAGGTACATGGAACATAATCAATCTGATGGGAAAGGAGCCTGAGCTGTTGCAGAAGGTACTGTAGAGAGATACCGACTAGACATAGTCAGGCTCACCTCAACGCACAGCTCGGACACAGGAACCAAACTTCTGGAGAGGGGATAAACTCCATTCCGTTCTGGAGTTGCCCACGGGGAGAGGCACCAGGCAGGAGTGGGTTTACTTATAGCCCACCGGTTCAGTGCCAGTGCGTTGGAGTTCACCCTGGTGGAAAGAGGGTCACCTCCCTTCGACTTCGAGCCAGAAAACGAGCTCTGCCTGCTGTCTTTGTGCACGTGCCGAACACCAATCCAGAGTATACAGACTTCTACGAGACCTTGGAGGGGGGGCTGGAAGGTGCCCCATCTGGGGACTCCATTGTTCTGCTGAGGGACTTGAACGCTCATGTGGGTAATGACAGTGAAACCTGGAAGGATGTGGTTGGGTGGAATGGCCTGTCCGATCATAATCCAAGCAATGTGCTAATCACAGTTTGTCCATAACAAACACCATGTTTGAGCATAAGGGTGTTTATAAGTGCACCTGGCACCAGAGCTCTCTCTGTGTGAAGAGAGGAGCTGAGCTGTCAACTGATCACCACTTGATGGTGAGTGGGATCTGATGGCGGGGGAAGATGTCAGATAGACCTAGTAGACCCAAAAGCATAGTGAGAGTATGCTAGGAGAATTTGGCGGAGGCCCCTCTCGGGCAGATCTTCAACTCGCGCCTCCAGCAGAACTTCTCCTCTCTCCTGATGGAGTCAGGGGACATGGAGCCTGAATGGGCCATATTCCGGGACTCCATTGCTGAGGCGGCATTGAGGAGCTGTGGCTGTTAGGTCATTGGTGACTGTCGCGGCAGCAATCCCTGAACCCAGTATTGGACACCAGCAGTAAAAGGAGCTCTCAGACAGAAGAAGGAGGCCTTCAGAGCTTGGTTAGCTTGCGGGACTCCTGAAGCAGCTGACAGGTACTGGCAGGCCAAGCAGGAAACGGCTCTGGTGGTTGCTAAAGCAAAAACATGGGTGTGGGAGGAATTTGGTGAGGCTATGGAGAAGGACTTTTGTTCGGCCTTGAAAAGATTCTGGCAAACCGTCAGGTGACTCAGGAGGGGGAAGTAGGGCTTCACCAATATTATATTACAGCAGGGATGTAGAACTGTTGACCTCAACTGGGTATATAGTCAGGCGGTGGAGAGAATATTTAGAGGATCTCCTAAATCCCACTGATACGCCTTCCCCAGAGGAAGTAGAACTGTAAGACTCAGAGGGGGACTTGACCATCTCTTGGCTGAGGTCACTGACATAGTAACAGCTCTTCAATGGGATGAGATTCACCCTGAGCTCTTGACTGCTGTTTATGTTGTGGGGCTGTCTTAGCTGATACGCTTCTTCAACATTGCGAACATGTCAGGGACAGTGCTTTGGATTGGCAGACTGGGGTGGCGGTCCCAATATTTAAGATAGGGGACCGTAGGATGTGTTCCAATTTTAGGGGGATCACACTCCCTAGGAAGGTCTATGCTGGGGTACTGGAGAGGAGGGTCTGTCCGTTGGTCGAACCTCAGATCCAGGAGGAACAATGCAGATTCCGTCCTGGTCGTGGAACACTGGACCATCACAAGGATACTGGAGGGTTCATGGGAGTTTGCCAAACAGTCTACCTGTGTTTTGTGGGCTTGGAGAAGGTGTATAACAGTGTCCCTTGGGGGGATCCTGTGGCGGGTGCTCTAGGAGAACGAGGTATGGGGTCTGATGTTGCGGGCCATCAGGTCCCTGTACAGCTGGAGTGAGAGTTTGGTTCGCATTGCTAGCAGTAAGTTAGACTCACTCCCGGTGGGTGTTGGACTCTGCCAGGGCTACCCTTTGTCACTGATTCTGTTCACAACTCTTGTGGACAGAATTTCTAAGTATAGCCAAAGGGCGGAGGGGGTCTGGTTTGGGGGTCTCAGGATCACGTCTTTGCTTTTTGCAGATGTTGGACTGTGACCTGTAGCATGCACTGGGGCGGTTTTCAGCTGAGTGTGAGGTGACTTGGATGAGGATCAGCACCTCCAAATCTGAGGCTATGGTTCTTGACCAGAAAAGGGTGGATTGGCCTCTCCTGGTGGGGATGAATTGCTGCCTCAAGCGGAGGAGTTTAAGTATTTCGGGGTCTTGTTCACGAGTGAGGGAAGAAGGGAGCAGGAGATCTACAGATGGATCGTGCAGTGTTGGCAGTAGTGCAGATGCTGTACTGTTCAGTAGTGGTAATGAGGGAGCTGAGCCAGAAGGCAAAGCTCTCAATTTACCGGTCAATCTACATTCCTATCCTCACCTTTGGTCATGAATTCTGGGTAGTCACTGAAAGAATGAGATACAAGTGGCCGAAATGAGCTTCCTCTGCAAGGTGTCTGGGCTCAGCCGTAGAGATAGAGTGAGGAGCTCAGACATTTGGGAGGGGCTCAAAGTAGAGCTACTGCTTCTCTGCTTCGAAAGAGACCAGTAGAGGTGGTTCAGGCATCTATCTAGGATGCCTCCTGGACGGCTCCCTGGGGAGGTGTTTCAGGCATGTCCCACCAGGAGGAGGCTCCGGCCAGACCAAGGCCTCGCTGGAGAGATTGTATCTCTTTGCTGGACTGGGAACACCTTGGAGCTGAAGGAGGTGGCTGGTGAGAGGAAGGTCTGGGCATCCCTGCTTACACTGCTGCCCCCGTGATCTGACCCCGGATAAGTGGCGGAAAATGGATGGATGGATGGATGGATGTACTGTATGGACAGATGAATAAAAGCCCCACACTCTCACCATCACTCACACCCTTACACACAAAAACTTTTTGTAATTCGTAGAGGATTCACTGAAAGACTCAATTCCTATACTCAGTGTTATTGATTTCTATACCTTGCTATTTCTTCTGAGAGCCAGCTTATTTTCTGTCCCATAGGGTATTCTGGGCTCTGGGTTTGCCCTGAAGGTCCAGGAGCAGCACAGGCAAAAGCACTTCGAGAAGCGGCGGAATCCAGCAGCTGGCCTCATTCAGGTGACTAATGCACCTTTGCTCCAAGATAAGTTGTGTAGAAACTGCAGACTTTGCATGAGATATGCAAAGCAGGGCAATCCATAAGACCTCACTTATGTGCCCAGTAAGAACCTGGACATTTTCCTTCCTACAAACAATGGAACTGGTAGCCATAGTGAAAAGGCGATCTCCGTTGAGTTTAATTATCCTGGCAAAAGATTGTATGTAGCATGCAATATTTCCTTGGCTATTGACAATGTATCAGGTCCCATTGAAAGATGATGTGTTTTTTTTCCTCTGAAACATACTGACATACCATCAATACCGTGTCCAGGAATCTCATTCAATTTCTGCTGGCATTAGACACAGAAAGCACAAACTAAAAGGTGGGTTTAGTGAACAGTGAGTAAGACGTGCTTCATGCCCCTGTTGAGCGCATGTTGAGTGGGGAATGAGGAATGAATTTTTTGCCCGCTGTCGGTGGGCATTTACAGCTAGCGAGCTGGGTTGTCTGGTTAGGTACGCAGATGCTGGTTTTCGATCGCCTCTCATGGGGTTAACCATTGCTTCTGTGTGTTTGTTTTCCAAACCAGGCGGCATGGAGGTTCTATGCTACCAATCTGACACGGACGGACCTGCAGTCTACCTGGGATTATTATGAGAGAGCCGTATCAGTCCCAATGTACAGGTAATTTGGTGCTTGTACCTCAGATCAGAGCCTGCTTTTACTTGCATGTCTAGATTGTGTCTTCCGAAAATGTTCATAATCACCTTGGCTTTGGCTGGCCGTTGAGAGTTTAGTGTTCTTATGGTACTTTTCCTGGAAGCACTGCCATTTTTCTAGCACAGCGTCGCTGAAAAAAGCAAAGCATTAGGCACTGTGTCACGTCTCCATGTTGTACTGACTCGATCGCATTATGTTATTGATGTCATTTTCAGTACAAATCATGAAATAGGGTGCTGTCATTCAAAAGTGGACTTTAATTCTAAATTTTTTTAAAAAAAAGGAAGACTAGGGCATGGATCTGATTGCCCCAGACAAATATATCTGTAATCCTCTTGTCCTATTTATGTCTTTTCCTGTTATTCTCTTGACTTTCAAGTGATCCGATTGTTGATTAAAATCAGGTTGATGCTGGTTTGCTTTTCCGGTTCTCCTTATTGATCTTCCCACGAATTACTTCTCCATCCTGCTTATTCAATTATGGGTCAAGAAAAGAGTCTAATTGCACTATACATTTTATATCAATGCAAGTTACTGTCTCCCATTTATCTGAAAGAAGAAAAGGCTGGGGTTTAGTTATTTTGTCAAAATCATGTATTTGTTGAAAATACCCCCCCCCCCCACACTCTGTAGGCTGATTCCTCCTCTGAATCAACTGGACCTTCTGCGAAATCTAAAAAGCAAGTCAGGACTGTCATTCAGGTTAGTGCAGGATAAATGACCCATGTGTGACTCATACATATTAGACGGTGAACACGCCCAGTACAGTACCCATCAATATCCCAATACATTAACAAATAAGAAAAAAATGAGATGGAACTTAATTGATCCCCACTGAGGGAAATTACTTTGTCCAGTAGCAGAAAAAGAAAGAATAATGTAATGAGAAATAAATGAATAAAATAAGTAAAAAGATAATAAATATGTTAAGGTTGCATTTTGCATTATATGTAGTAATACCAAGGTATCAGCATGCGCTAAAGTACACTTACATGTGTGTTTTTATGTTATTATTAAGCTTTATTATACACAGAGAAAGCACTACAGTACAGCACATTCCTGCTGTTAAAACCGTGTTTGCAAAAACTGGGTGCAAATGCAATGATGCCGCCTCAGAATGTGTCTGCTCTGTCCGCAGGAAGGATGCCCAGGCAGAGCCCTCCCCCAGGTCAGTGCTAAAAGGCAAAATCAGCCTTTCACCCAGCTCTTTGAACTGTGCTGTTTTCCAGGCTATGCTTAAAAGTAAAGGATGCCATTTTGCTCAGGGACAATGAGTCCCTGTAGGCAGAACCAGAACCTTTAATGCACTTTGGAGTGCAGACAGTCATTTCATTTCCAATACAGACCGTCCCAGACCTACAACCTGTGCAACTTTTAAAAAAACTAAGTGAATGTATTTAAAAATACATTTTGGATACCCCTGCGCCCGGAAGTGCAGCGCTACCTAGAGGACGCTATGTGCCACATGATAGATGCTGCAGGAACTGTGCTGTATGGCAGTGTGACCATCCCAGCCTCATGCACACGTCCCAGTCACATCTTCACACCTAAAAGTCAGTGCGATTATCCTTATCCAACACCCGTTCGTCAGTTGGGGACAGTCTGTATGTCATTTCTGATGACATTCTATATAATTCCTCACAAATCTCACCCCTTATACCCTTATATTTTATAACTACATTTCTTTAAAATGCCATTTTGTAAGGGTTACAGTGTAACACTTGTTTTTTCCTTCAGTGGGGTTTCACTCATGGTCGTGGTCTATAAAGCATGCTGTGTTTGAAGGGTACTGACAGGCTAAATCAAACTGTCCCACTGTCAGCCTGACAGGCTGAATCGATGTCTCAGCCCTTGACAAATGCGACAAACGCAGTGAGATATTCTTATGAATATGAATACAGCTCCTGCTGCATAAAAGCTGCATAAAGGCTTTCATGAATTCCAACTGATACATATCATTAAATATATTTCATTTTAGATACATTTCCATTGACAAATTTCATGAGATGTATTTTATTTTAGGAACTGATATATGTGATTAGATAATACACAGAATTGTTTCTAGTTGCACATTTCGTCCTGCACAAATGCCTAGATTCATATCAGTTCCACTAAAAAGAAAAATCCCTTTGGTTATCATTGATATCCAGTTGGTTGGATCAAACATTTACATAGCTGGACATTGTTTTGGGGCAGTACCGCTGCTGCAGCAGGACGCCTTGCGGGACGCAAATCACTGACCTTCAGCTTACAAATCTATGTGGTTTAGCCTTCACACTACCATTAATCTGCAGGACTTGGCAAGTTTGGCAACATAAAAAAAGAGTTTTCCTGCATGACACCCCCCCCCCCCCACCCTGTGCCCTGCAGCCAAAAGGTCAGCCTCAAGGAGAGGGTCTTCTCAAGTCCCCGGAACTCTGGGTCCAAGGGCAAGGGCTCCCCCCAGGGGCAGAGCAGGTGCAGGTCCCCCAGTGCCGATAACAGCATGGAGGACAGCCCCGGCAAGGTGCCCAAAAGCTGGAGCTTTGGAGACCGCAGCCGCACCCGGCAGGCCTTCCGCATTAAGGGAGCGGCATCGCGACAGAACTCCGAAGGTAAGGGTAGCTGTGCTGTGTCAGCCCGCCTCCTCATTACTCTTTCTGACCTTCGACAGAAAGAAATAAATTATTACTGAAGTGTTTGGTGTGCGTTTGATGTCGTGCTTTGGGGTATGTGGTTCTTCCTCGGGGTGGGCGTGTTTCTCAGAATGCTTGGGAGATGGTAAAAGAACAGGTAATTTCCCATTTAGTTAAGGCAGGGGCACATACAGGGGCGGGGTCACAGATGCATGGCCGCCAGGTGAAATCTAATAGGCCCCCTACCCTGTTACTCAATGATTCAAAACATGGGAAGATGGTGGCGCAGGAGGTAGTGCTATCGTTCGGAAACCAGAGGGTTGCCTGTTTGAGCCCTGGTTCCTCCTGATCCCATCAAAGTGTCCTTGAGCAAGACACTGAACCCCAAATTGCTCCCAGTGAGCCGGTTGGCGCCTTGCATGGCAGCCTCCGCCACCGGTGTATGAATGGATGGATGAATGTGAGGCATAAATTGTAAAGCGCTTTGAGTACTCGTAGGAGTAGAAAAGTGCTATATAAATGCAGTCCATTTACCATGTCATTGGCTAATGATGATGCTGGCCCCCTGTATGCCCTCAGCCTTATAACCAACATGGAAATGCCTCAGCATAAATGTGAGCAGTGGGTTGAATAAAGAAGATGGGCTGTGTTTTGTTCTGTGACCACGTCTCATGTTTATGACGCCGCCCCACCTGCATGCCCCGCCTCCCCCGTTTCGTGTCGGTTCTGCTGTCGCTGAGATCCTGATCCTCACAGATTCCTTTCCGTTTCTCTGTTTGGTGCCATGCTAAAGTGCTGATTGAGATGCAGGATGAAGAATTCAGGCAGAAGAGCTCTCCAGGTCAGGCGATTGAGCGGGAGGTTGGCACCCATTGCGACTTCTTCAGTGATGCACCAAAGCATTTAGCACATACCCCAGGCTTATTCCTAACATAATAAATGTGCTTTCTTTACACAATTAGCCTCCAATTCACGTTACAGGTATGTCGTGTTAACATTCCCTTGCGAGACACCGTGACGACGCTGTAAAGCCAGCTATATTAAATGGCTTTATTTTTTTTTATAATGTTGGCATAAGCAGTTTTCCAAAGTTATTACATAGTGGGTGACGGGTTTATTACCCTTGTGAATTGCATTGCAATGTTTTTGTTCGTGTCATAACCATATTTGTGGATGTATTATATATATATATATATACACATATTTATACATATATAAAACATGATATTAAAGCATGCCCCCATCCTTGCATCCACCTTTTATATTAGCATTATATTATATTTAACTCGTTTTTCAAAACTAAGCTACAGTGTGGCTCTGTTGTTTTCCCACTCAAATATTCACGTAGAGTCATATACTACAGTAGCCAGATAAACAGCAGTTTGCAGTTCACAAAGTACACAAAGTTATATAGTGGTGTCACCTTTAAAATACATACATATGACATATAATGCTATATAATTCTCCATGTCTTAATTATTTCCATTACATATGTGGATTTTTAAATATTTACACTGAGTTATCATGAACATGATATTGTTTTGATTTTCATTTTACCAAAATCATTCTTATATAGAATACTGGAGACCACCAATGTTTCAATATCAGACTTTAATGTTTATATTGCACGCTAACCTGTTCTCGTAATGTACCGACTCAAATCAAAGATAAATTATTTCAGAATAATGTAAACCCCTATTACTGAAGTAGAAGGTGATTAGAAGGTGATATTATAAATTACAAATTAAATTTAATCATGGAAAGAGTACTTGACTTGAGCACTTGATATCAGTGTGAAGAGAGGTCAAAATTCTATATCCTGAAATAATTTATTTTGTTATCTCAGGATTAGTATTGTAGATGCCAGTAAATTCACAATGAGCACCATTAGTGCATGCTTTTTACAATGTATATGGTGTGCTTTCCTTTAATTTACTAGTAATAAGATCAAGGTAATGGCCAGGCCACTTATCTTAAAGGTACAGTAGAGTACAGAGACCATTTTCTGATGCAAATAGACAGATGTGACTAGTTCAGCCTATTCATAAAACGTTGGGAGCCATCGATTCCATTTTTGCAATTTACCCAATGGAGTCAACAATGGTAGCAGTTGAACTGTACCTTTAGGAGTCTATAATTTTATTTTCATTTAGATTATTTCCACAGGAGATGCAGGTGAATGACTGTCTTTTGTGGTCTGAGAGAAAGAAACATTTTAAACATGAAGAAATTAATTTTAAATGTATGTGTTTTTTTAAAAAAAATACTATAATGCACATATACATTTTTTTCAGTCACTTAACAGAATTTATTTATGTCTCTCCTTTCCACTTGTTGCAGCAATTGAAGGGTTAATCAGTAAGGAAACATCACACATCTGCTAGGGGTTGGGCCACCGAAGCAAGCAAAACAAACCTAGCCCTATTCGAAACCAGCAGGCAAAACTCAGCTATGCATGCCCGCATTCACAGAACATCCCATAAGCACATGACAGGGCCCCGCCATCCCATAATACACGGTGAAATCCTGAGTAAGCAGCTCTGATGCTGTACGCTCTGAAGGCTGCTTCTCCTGCTTCTGAGCCTGCATGAGGGATGCTAATCCGGTCAAATCACCTTCCCGTTCTGGTGATCACTGTGGGCCCACTGCGGAGAACAACAGAACAGTGAAACCGCACAGCCCATGATAGCTTCCGCCTCCTTGGGCAGATATGTTGGACTTTCAAGGCTCTGTAGTGTTTTTGAAAAATTTCTCTCCCAAGTTGATCTTAATGGATTCGTTTATTTCGATTGCACAAGGAACGTTTCAACCTTTTTCCCCATGCCGTGTAGGCTGTCGGAGAAGGTCTCTGAAACAGGTCAGCACTGTGGCTCAAAACTATTCACACTCTGGCAGGTCTCCGTAGCCTTGTGAAGAAATTCAATTTCTGATTCACAGCTATAAAAAACCGAAAGGTTGCAGCCCGTGGGAGCTTTATTAATTTGGCCAGTGTCTGGAGGTATTCAAGTCAGCACTTAAATTCCCATTTCATGCAGGAACTATGATACATGTTTATGAGAAACCAGTGGAGAATTCTGCACATTACTTTTAATGCAAACAAGATCCAGCACAAGTTAGAAACCTAAGTATTCTTTAAAAATGTGTATGAATTATTTTATATGTATTATGTGAAATGTCAGGTAACTCAAATTACTTACACCATATATGTGCTCTGTAACAATTTGGTTTACAGATGATGTGTATTTCACATGCTTTCAATTCCTACGATAGTCTTAAGAACTGCCGATTATTTATGCTACGGCTGAGTCAGAGATATACCCTAGATGACAGACATAACCCTTCAGTTATATGGGTATAGTCATAGAAGCTGCCTGATTTTAATGTATAACAGCTGAGTCAGGGAATGATATTTTTGTGCCACAGGGGTCAGGTACTAAGCCTTGACCAATAAAAATCGCCTCTCTAATTGCGCTGCGTTCCTTCCCCTTTCCCGCATCAGGAAGTTCTGACATGACATCAGGTCATTAACATGCTCCCTGCCAGGTGTCGAATTACGCTCAAAATCCCTGGGCTCTGCAAGTTAATGGCCTTCCCTTGCTGTTGCTTGGTTCCATGCTGACATCAGACCTGAATGGCTAGAGGTCGGGGGTGGGTGTGGCGGGGGGCAGGTGGGGTGTGTGGGGCTTATTGGCAGCTCAGCAGTAAGTTCTGCCCATACTGACAGCTCAGTTACGATGTCTGGATTGTGTTTTGTAGAAGCCAGCCTTCCTGGGGAAGATATTGTCGATGACAATAAGAGCTGCCACTGTGAGTTTGTCCCACAAGACTTGACTCCAGGATTAAAAGTTGCAATCAGGGCTGTGTGGTAAGACACTCCAATGGCATGTCTTCCATGTTTTACACACTATGTTTTGAACCGGGTTACTTAATTCTCATTCAGCTTTGTTTACATCGGCACATATTCGATTAGAGAATTGCAGAAACAAAATATTCCTCCTTTCAGTAAATGTTGGACATGGATGTACTCATTGTGCAGCACGAGCCTTCCAAATCATATTCCTTATGATTGTTACAGATAATAAACATACTTTTTATTTACCATTGGCATGTGCTCCATGTTTTTGGTTTTCGTCAGCAAAACTGTCTAGTCTGATTGTATTTTTTACCGTTGTTTGCTCATTCATCCGCCCATCCGTGTATCCGTCTTGTCATAACATTGGCAATAATGAATTTTTGCAGTGAAAATATCACTCGCAATATTTTAAAAATAGCTTAAAACCCAGCAGTCCTTTCAGTTATTTGCATCAGACAGCATTCCATGCACTTACAGTATAATACAATCGAGGCCACCGAACTAAAAGACCCTGCGAAATACGCCGTTGTCCTATTACAGTATCAGAAGCATTGCTGAAAGTTTGTAATCTTTGAAACTAAACACTTTTTTTCCTCTCCCAGCATAATGAAGTTTATGGTTTCAAAGAGGAAGTTCAAAGAGAGCTTGAGGCCTTATGACGTGATGGATGTCATAGAGCAGTACTCAGCAGGCCACTTGGACATGCTGTCACGGATCAAAAACCTCCAGTCCAGGCAAGATGAAAAGCACCTGTTCAGCTAACCTACTATTTTATTATTTTTCTTCACTGTCTGAAACTTTACTTGTAGACGTGCCGGTGGGTACGACAACTCGGTTTACCGTGCATTGCATGTCCCATGACCCTCTTGTCCGATGTTCATGATGTATGTTTCTATGGTGACGTGTCGCGTTGTGTCTTCCACCTTAGAAGAAACTGACATAGGATGTAGCATAGGCTAATCTGTAATTTCCAGGTGCCATAACGTTTGTTGGTTGCCGGGTAAGGATCTTCACCATTACACACATACCGTTTTAATGTCATAAAACAGTCCAAGTCCATAATTGCTGAACATTTTACCCTCTGAACTTATGTCAAAGCTTCACGATTCCAAAGGGTAAAAAAAAAACTCTTGGATAAAGTCCATGACTGTGGGAATGTACAAAGGGATTTTCGGATCCGAAAAAGCCTTTTGCATTGCAAGCATGGAGTGAGATTCATTTCCTCCTGTCCAAAACAGTCAACACACCCACCTGATCGAACTGTCTTATAGATCCACGCTCCAAGAGTTTTCTCAGTCATTGAAATGGAAAAGCTTAACACTAAGTAAACACAAGGCATCCTCTCACTTAGCAGTACAGATTTCTGTATGTCAGACACTAGAAGACATCCCCATATGTATGTAAATATATTCCAAGCTTCAAGAAGCAAAAGCGGGGAAAAAAATGCGGTAACACTTTACTTAAGGCCATGTTTTTAGTAAATTATGAACACATTCATAACGTATTATAATGCATTCATAAAGCATTATACACATGGCTATAAATATTTATAAAGAGGCAGAACACATTATAACTATGCTTATTATGCATTATGACTACCTTATGAAGCTCTCATCTATAATGCACAATAGATACCTTTATAATGCATTATAATGGTCGGTATAAGCATTAAGGATGCTTTGTACTGCGCTAAAAAGGTATCTATAGGGCATTATAGATGAGAGCTTCATAAAGCATTCATAATCTATTATACGACAATCAGATGGTAATGTTAATAAGTTAAGCTATGCCATTTAAAGAAAATAGATTTCACGTGACATACGTGTGGAATATATTTTTACTTGTATGTCCTTGTCTTCCAGCTAGTCCCTGTTTTTCCTTTTTTTTCATCCGATGTCTGTCTTTCAACACACACGTTCATTATGCATTGTGCTGGTGTCTTCTCTATTTGCCAGGATAGATTTGATTGTGGGTCCCCCTCCCCCCTCAACTCCCCGCCATAAGAAGTACACAACCAAAGGACTCAAAGAATCACCCCAGTACTTGCCTAGGTTAGAATTCACCAGACTGCATCTGTCCTAATAGAGCATTTGTCTCTGACCATCAGCTTAAAAAAAACAAACAAAAAAAATAACAACTTGTTTTTGCTTCCGGCTATGTGGCTTTACATTGACCCGAGCAGAAGAGAAAAGCAAGAGCTAATGACTGAATTATAATGATATTTATCTCCCTTTAGAACCACTCTGAAGGGAAACCATCAGCATGGTTCTTGCAGGGCGATATTAGGTATGATTGCAGAAGAAAGGAGCCTTTAAATCCCACGGTTAGGTGCGACCTTCACGCACTGTCAGTCACTGATGTTTTCAACCTGCCACCCATTCATTTAAACCTATTCCCATTGGTTGCTTCGTTACTCACTACTGGGAGTTAACCAAGCAGTGACTGGCAGCATCCGATAATGCAGCCTAAGAAAAGTGATGCAGAGAAAGAGCATCCTTTCTCCCGTCAATCTGGAAAGCTAGCATCATACTGGACTAGCATATTTCTGCAACTCATGACATTATTTTACATCATGCGATTCACCAAACACGCAGTTGCATGTCTGCGCATACTAATACGCTTATACTTTGGACACATTATTCCCAAACCTTTGCTTACGTTGCCACATCTTTCGATTACATACTGATTTTTTTTTACGTTGCAATAACAGAAGCAATCGGTCTCTGCTAGCCTAGTGCTACTATAGATATGGGTAAGTATGCAGTCACATAGCTTAAGAAAAAACTGCGCTAATGTGCCTGCAATGCAGTAGTAAGGAAGTAAGAGACCTGAATGGCGGGCGGCAGCGAGCGGTCATGCCAAATGAACACGCCGACAGCCCTGCGCACCTGCATGCTGGCATGAAGCATAATGAAATGTGTCCCGATTTGCCACTTTGGCCCTGGCAGGATAACTTTTTTTGGTTCTTACTGGTTCCATGTGGTGCCTGTGCAGGACTTGGAGAGCTGGGAAGGCATAGTCCTTCACTGAGTACAAGGAGGAATAGCTGGTTATTTTTGTGTCACATATATTAGACAAGGAGTTTAATGAACCAGAAATAAATAGAATTTTGGGTTGTTTTCACTTTTATCAAATACATGTATATTTTCATATATATTCACACACACACATGCAACACGCACAGATGCACACATGTTTGTACTCATATCTTTGTAGGGACTCTCCATTCATTACTATGGGAAAAACTGTAATCCCAAAAATGACAACCTTAACCATAAGTAACCATGACAAAATGCATGGGGGCGCCCCCCCCCCCCCCCCCCCCCCCCCACACACACACACACACATACACATACACACGTATCACACAGACACTCTGAGGTTTCTTCATTCTGTATACCTACCTAGTACTGGGTAGGGCCCACTTTTACCTCCAGAACCACTTCAAGGATAGATGAGTTGAAAGAAGCCATTCTGTACACCACTGCTGTACTGAGCTGTAATTTTTCTGTTACTGGCTTTCCTGTTAGATGTAATGAATCTGGCCATTCTCCTCTGACCTCTCTCATTGACAAGGTGTTTTCAGCCACAGAAATGCCATTAACTTGATGAAATTTGTTCATCGTGCCAATCTTAGTGAATTTTTAACGCCATAATGTGTGAAAGTCCCAGGAGGACACAGATCCTCCAAATCCCTTTCAAGGGGGGAGGAATTCAGGGAAGCCTGATATCTTTGCATTTGTGGCCTTCCTGTTAGCTTTAACGAATCTGCCTGTTCTTCTTTGACCTCTCCTATTGACAAGTTTTTTTTCCCCAAAGAACTGACTGGATTGTTTTTTTTTCCTCACTATTCTCTGTAAACTCTAGACCAGGGGTGTCAAACTCCAGTCCTGGAGGGCCGGAGTCATGCACATTTTTGGGTTGCCCCTCATTTAACACACCTGATTCAATTCCTTGAGGACTAGAGTTTGACACCCCTGCTCTAGACACTATACTGTAGTAAGTGAATGTCCTGTTTCTGAGATTCTGGAACCACCATGTCTGGCACCAACAGTCACACCATGTGCAGAATCGCTTACATCAGGTGTCTCAGCCATGCTAACGCTTACCCACACAGTAACTGAACCTCTTACTCCTCTGTCTGCTTGCTGTACAAATTCAGTTGCTGTTCAGATTCACTGTTTGGAGGCACAAGCTATCTGCATTAGCTGGCCGGTATGCCTAATAAACTGGCCAGTGAATACTGCTTTTTGTCACAGTACGTGTCAGTGTAGTGAACGAGAACCTTTCTTAGGAACTATTTTCAACTTTTGCCCCTCTTTTAAAATAAGTCATTTTGGATGTTTGTAACAGCATAGATTTTGCTATGCTAAGTTTATGGGTAGGTAATAACATGACAGAAAAGTTTAGGTCTGAAATGAGAATAGAGTGGTCCGTTACTGCTCATTGAAAGCCCTGTATTTACATACATATAATCAGAGCATCTTCAGCCGGGCTATGTCTTTCCCAGCTTGCACAGCACAGCAGCACATCAAAGGTTTCTGTCACCACCATGGACATTTCAAGCAAGTGATGGAAGAAAATGACTTATAGGTGACCAATGGGCCTGAAGGATCTGTCCTTGTGTCCCCCTCTCCCTGTGACCGTCCTCATCCCATTCCAGGCAGTGCACGAGCCTGCGATCTCCCCACCCCCTCCCGGCTCGTACCCGCCTGTGTGTGGCCTATGCCTTCTACACCTGCTTTCTAGATGTATTTGTCTGTCTGTTGACCTACAGGTATCTGTCTCATAAGAGCCACCCAGCTGCTTCAGCTGCATTTACGGTTGACTGATTAATAGTTTTCTTTCTCTAAATATTAAACGATAGCAAATATAAAAAGGAAACAGATATAGTCATCTTTACCTTGACGCGCGTCTGTGTGTATGTATGTATATACATATATATATATATATATATATATATATATATATACTTTTTAACACTAGATTTTTCAGTGTAGTCCTCTGTACATTGAAATAAAAAAAATGGAATGGAATATATAACGAAAATGGAATATACTTTTCTGATTTTAAGATTCAAGGCTGACAATCAACCAATTAGTAAAACATTTGTGGAAAAAGAGCAAAATGCATTTCATTAATAGTATCAGATTATAAATCACTTATGAAGTTATGATGGTGGATTTAACATTAACTTGCGACATACAGGATCTGGATATATTCTCTCGATATTAGAACACATTCATCAAGGATCTGAACAGGAGCTAATCTAAACATTGTTTCACTGATTGATTGATTGATTGATTGATTGATTGATTGACTGACAGGCTATTTACCTCTGTTCCATAAAAATATGCCAAAGCTTTATGCTATGTGTCACTTCTTTTCCTTCCTAACTGTTAGAGTTGATCAGATAGTTGGTAGAGGCACCCCATCAACAGATAAGGACCGGCCCAAGGGCACAAGCGAGGGCGAGATGCAAGAGGACCTCAGCATGATGGGACGTCTGGGGAAAGTGGAGAAGCAGGTCAGTATTAATTACCCCACTGGGCATCAATTAAGAAGCATCTCATTGCTGATTACTGTAGGAGTACTGCTGTCTTCCAGGATTGGAGTCACGTGTGACATGTTTTGTCTTCTCCGTAGGTGATTTCCATGGAAAGGAAGCTAGACTTCTTGGTCAACATCTATGTGCAGCGCATGGGCATTCCTCGGGCAGAGACGGACGCCTACTTTGGATCCAAGGAGCCTGATCCGGCTCCTCCCTACGACAGCCCAGTGGAGAAAACTGGCTCCATCACTAAAATCATCCGCTCCATTAGCTCAACCGGCCAGAAGAATTTCGATGCTCCACCCTCATGTGCCGGCCCTCAAGGGCAGTGTCCTCCATCCACGTCCTGGCAGCAGCATCCCCTCGGCGAGTCCCATCCACGCAGTCAGGGCAACTCGCCCAATGGTGACCCCTCCTTGGTGCGCATCCCCCCTCCCCCGGTTAACGATCGCTCTTCTGGGGGAAGCCACCGGGGGGCGTCTCATCACGCCCGCAGCGAAAACGGCAAGGCACAGCCTGAGAGTGACACATCCGTCTCCATCCCTTCGGTGGACCACGAGGAGCTGGAGAGGTCTTTCAGTGGCTTCAGCATCTCCCAGTCCAAAGAGAACCTGGAGTTCCTCAACAACACCTACTTCAGCGGTGTGGCCCGTTGTGCCAAGGTCAGGCCCTACATTGCTGAGGGCGAGTCTGACACCGACTCTGACCTCTGTACCCCCTGTGGCCCCTCCCCACACTCTGCCCCCGGTGAGGGAGCCTTTGGAGACAGGGGCTGGTCAGGTCCCAAGTAAGCCAGACCAGGGAATCTACACTACACAATCAGTGCTTCAAAACAACTGTCTGTAGTGAGGGACCTGCAAATTAGGCTGTACACTCAGCTGGTTTTAATGGCGGAGGTCTGTAGGTTTTCTAATGGGCTACATTCAGCTTGCTTTGATGGACGGCAGATGCGTTTTCCCTCACGTATCCATGCATCCATTTTTCAGAGTGTATTTCACACTAAATATTGTCTATTCTAGATCCGCATTGTGTCTACACTTGCCCTCATTGCTAGAGACAATTGAATGTAGCTGGCAATGTTTAACGTAGTTAAAGAAGGGAGTTCAGTTCACTTAGCTCCAGGCGATTCTGATTGTAACTGTGAAATTTTGGCATTGATTGCCATCACACCTCCTATCTACACCGCTGAACACATCCTGTCATATGGAATGCCTTACATGACAACAGGGACGCCGCAAAGGGGAGGAAAGTTAGGACGATTCCAAGGGCCCTTGAGTGACAGGGGCTTTGGAAGATTATTGAATTGGTTTGGGTTGGGGGCCGAATATGATATGTTTTCATGGTGCCCAGAATCTCTAGTGGCATCCCTGCATGACAGCATCAGTGTGCCAGTACAGGGTAAGTGCAGAAGTGGCCCTACCCAGGGGCACTTTAATGCACATGCTGAAGCCCAGGAGCATCGCTAAAAGGGGTCCTCAGCTAACCTCGTCTAATGAAGTTTTATGAGATCGTCGAACAGCTTTTTATGATTGCCACCCAGGGTCAACAACTAAGTTCAGCTGACACTTTTATCCTAAGCATTTATCCTTCTTAAATTAAAGGGAAGGATCACAATTTATGCTTGCAGGCATTTGAATCCACAACCTTCTCAATGCTAGCATAACACTCTACTTCTTGAAGTACAGGAGCTCACTGTTATCGCACCACATCGTAGAAAATAAAAGGGGGCACTCTGGAACTCAAATAGCTCAGGGGCCTTTGACCGTGTTAATGACCTCTGGCTTTATGTCAGATAACACCTTCATAAGCCACAGTACATACGACTTATTAATAAGCAATATATACATATTCAAGAATCTGTGTGTCGCCAGCTCTTGGCAGCTAGGTGACGGGCTCTGTGATGGACGCTACTTATATGGGTGTTATAAAGCAGGCAGTACAACCCCCTGGACTCTCTTCAATGGGTAGAGACCTCAACCCCCCAGTGCTCAGCACAAAGATATGTCCTTGGCTACACGGCACTCTTATAACGCTCTCATAGGGAGTGTGTCATACCGACAAAAATTCTGCATAAAGGGATGCACAGTTCTTGAAGATATCATGTGAATCTAGTGTGTGGCCCCTGTCTTTCAAATTTAAACTTAAAAATGGAAACCTGAAACAGGAATTTTTTGATTGTTTTCTTTTTGTTGAAGGACATTTTCAAAAGCGGCACTTATTGCTATATGATCAATGGTGCACTTGGAAAGTGAAGAAATGCTATGTACATTCCCAAAGGTGATATCTTAGTTATGTTAACAGAAATTAGGCTTCTGGCAAAAAGAACGGTCATACTTTAATCAATATTTGACTTACACTTACCCTTTATTCCAATACACATCTTAAACTTACCCTCACCACTCATCACAGTTGTTTATAACCAGTAATTTCTTAGTGCTTGTTAAATCTCTAATCTTGTTTTGACCAGCAGATATGTGAACATTCAACTTCTGCCTTGTAAAGGTGTACGGTCAGTTTGCTCTGCTCGCTGATCGAAGAACACAAAATGATGGGAATGTACGTTTGCCGTTTCATCCAGAGACAGCAAATTGCTCGTCTAGAGAAACTCACTTAAGAAAATGTACATAAACGCAGACTGTATACCTGATTCTGTTCTTATACACTGGAAAGTTTTTTAAAGGATGATTTTAGAGAACAGATACAGTACAATGCCTTGCATGGAACACAGCAATTATTTACATCAAGTATTTCTGCAAGGGAGACTACAGCGAGAAGAGGAAAAAGGTACAGAAATATATTTTACCTCAGTATTTTTACAGATTTGTATTTAGATAAGATACTGAAATCGAGGTTAACTGCTTTATTTCAACTCTGTGAAACATTTAAAGTGCTTTGCGTTTTTTAAAACATTTCTGCTTTAAGATTAACACAGTGGTACGACTAGGATAACTTAAAAAAAACCGTGCAGGACACCGCCGATTGCAAGGATTCTATATGTACATCTGTAATTAACATATTGCAATAGTTTGCATTTGCTGTAAAAGCATGCTTTACACGTACGTGAAGTCTGCAGCAAAACAAATACTTGCCTCATTTGCCAAAAGTAAATAGGGCCGTAGATGAAACATTTTTTACCGCCACAAATTTTGCAAATACAAACAGTGCCAGTGTTTATACACGCGTACGTATATGCACACTCACATTCTCACACACAAATATATATTATACAAATATGCACATATACTGTATAAGTAGTTAAACATAGCTTATATAGAACATAGCAGTCATACAGATGAGCTAGCATGGCATGGTTCGAAGGCCTAATTATCTGTATAGAAATGCATTATTCACAAATGGTCATCCATCAGCCTTCTTTCAAGGTAACCTTAAAATTTCTATACTGTACATTATTGCTGTGTGTTTTTTGAGGCAAAAATTTCTTTGCAATTTCTGCTTTTTAAAGACCTTCAAAATGCACATGAAGGACGTCTTAAAATGCGACGATCTTAATTTATATGATGAAGGCAGCATGCCTTGCTTCAGTAACCAGGGCCAAGCGAATCCTGGAGTTTTATTCTCAAACTTATGGATATTCTTGGCTATGGGGATCAGTGTGGATCTGAAGGCTCACATATAAGGGGAGGTCATGTCTCTGGTTGAGCCACATTGATTTCCTGCATTTATGTCACTCACAGCGCCTCATATGGAGGTGCTAGAAGGGTGGAGTTGACGTCTTGCACCCCTAGTGGTTGGAAGTTCGACTCTAGAACTAGGTGCACTTTTTGTTTTTTTCCGTGTTTCTGTGATTTTCCTCTCTGGTTTCCTCCATCCAAAGTCACGTTGTTCAATTCAGTTGGTAAATAGTAATCGTGTGATCATGTTTGAGTGCCTGGGATTGAAATAACCCCTCAGCCAAGGTGTGTCCCACCTTATGTTGTGTTCTTCTTCAGATGAGCTGTGAGTCGCTGTAACTCTGACTTGATTTGTCGTCACAAAACATGAACAGACATAAAATGAAGAAGCCAATGATACTGAAAATGTGTCTAACTTGTATTTCTAATGCAGTAGTTCAGTTAGCTTGAAAATAAGACAGCCATGTTTGTAAATATATTTAAGAAAAATAGTGAATATGAATTCTATCTGGTTATATACCCTGGTACTTATTTATTTGCCTATTTTAATTTCTTGATTGCCAAAACCAGCTGTACTAAATATGAAATCAGGGAAACAATGTCTTAGGTTTTGGACAATACCAGAAATGTCATAGCAAGTAATTAACATGGTCTTTTGTTCTATCTTCTCTTCACTGCTTCCTTGGTTAACTTTAGGATTTTACTTTTCTCCTAAACATGTATATGGATGGAAATATTAGTAGCCTAGTCTTGTAATCCACTACGTTTCCAAGCGCTGAGTCGTTTGGTCAATTGTTATCACGAATGTAAAAGCTGGGGTGTCACAGCGCTTGACCTTTTTATCTTTCTTGAGAAATATCCAGCTCCCCGCATTTCACTCCTACAGTATGTTTGGACCCAGAAGTGAGCACAGCAAGGGAGTGTGAAAGGATTCCACAGGGAAAGCCAAGATCTCTGGTACCCTCTTCAAATCTGCTGGCTCTATGCACGACGCTCTTCCTGCAGGCCTTACTTCTGTTTATTTATGCCATTATTAATATTATCGTTTTTTTGCTGGAACTCTACAACAGTCGACGTGTTTGTCTGGAATTTTTAAGCTCCCTTTTTACGTACAAAATGGCTGATAGTACGTTTCATATTATCGTTCCTTGGTTTCTTTTCAAACAGATGCCTGCCAGCATGTTTAATATGTCTGAATGTTATGAATATAGCTTTTACCTACCATGTAGCACCATTGTGTAATACACCACTGACCTCCATGGTCAATGGCAAATGTATAATAAACTTTATACAGCCTCATTTTAGACATTTTCTTATATCAATGTACGCAGACTGTCTGGACCTTCATATTATTTACTGCTAAACAAGCATTAAACAATTATAACACTCTGGTATGATGAAAATGTAGGGAATTATTTTTTGTTTATTATTGATATCTAATTAAATGTTTTAAAATTATTTTCTTATATTTTTAAAGCATCTCTTTTTAAAAAACAAAGCTATTTAATTTTTTCCCTCAATCTGCTCCAGATTTTTGTCAAAAGTGATGTTAGGCTATATCTGATATGAGGCTTCCAGGCTAGCCCAGTCTCCCACAAATCTGTTAGCGCAAGTGTGCTGTTTCTTATAGGAGTTTCACAGCACTATAGCAGGCTGACACAGAGTGGAGCCACAAAACCTCATGTCACCTTACTATTGTTCAGCTAGATCTACTGCCAGGTCACAAACACACACACACACACAGACTTGTATCCATATCTTTGTTGGGACCGTCGATTCATTTCTATGGGCAAAACTGCAATCCCAAAAATGACAGCCTTAACCCCTACCCAGCCCTAACCTTAACTATAAGTAATTAAACCAAATATAAATCTATTGGCATTTCTAGTTTTTTGATGGTGGGCATAAAATTGAATTTCCCCTTGTGATGACCGAAAAATTGGTCCCCATAACGCCAAAAATAACAGGTTTTTATCACATTGCAGGGCCAATTGGTCCCCCAATGTAATGTATATCTGACTCACACACACACATTCAAATATTCTCTATGCACCATGTAGCTTTGAATACCAAAAACTGTCTCTTTTCTTATCAGGATTCTTCTGCTGTTCACTACTTTCTGTTCTTTGTACACATCAGATATTAGAGGAGATTTTGTCCTTGTGTGCGCCCTGAAGGAAGTAAACAAAATGCAATTACAGCTCAGGTAATGAACAAAAAAGCCTTTTACTTTCTATATTCTATTGCCTTATTTTCTTTTTTTTTCCTATCGGCAACCGTCTGAATCATCCTGTTGGCTGAAAAGACAAAATCCAAATCATGAAGTATAGAAGGTCAGGAAGGAATCCAAAGTCTCCTCACTTTCTATCAACATTTTTCCTGTACCTAAGCACTGACTGGGCAATTTTAAATGCATCTCCATCACTCAGCTGAAGTTTAAAGTATTTATTAAGGCGGAGTCCAGGGTTTTATTTCCAGCAGAGCCTTGGGATAACTGAAAGCCAGGAGGAAATGTGGGCCCTCCCCATTCCTGAAACTCCCCTGGGGATTGATAAAGTTAGTCTTATTAGAAAGTGATGGAATTTCCTAATCCTGGTATGACCAAGTTCTGTGTTTAAAAAAACTATAGAATTTAAATACATTGTTGATCACCGATAACCACGGTAGTTGCACTGTGCCCAGCAGTGAAGTCAACACGAAATGTTACATAAGGGCAAGCAATGATCCGCAAGGTGGGGGATTCCCTGTGCCATCCCTTAGTAGGGCAAGTCTGCAGTCGCCTGAAGGGTCGAGGCTCTAGAGAGAAAGAACGGAGCAGCTAGCTGGGTTTTCTTCTTAAGTGAGAGACTGGAACACAATCACACACAACAGCCAAAGTCCCAGACAGCAATCACATGATCATAACTGTGACAGAGCGGACAACACTAGTCAAAGGAAGAAGAAGCAGGATTTTATATATGCTGAAGGAGACTGTACCCATCAAGAACAGTCCCTCAATTAGGCTACATCTTTGTACCCCAAATGACAGAACAAGTGAAAGCTTAAAATAACACCTGAAACTTCTAACAAAAACTTTGTGACTATGAGGAACAGCAACAACAGTCTATTGCCAATTTCCTTATCTTACAGTCAGCTGATCACTGACTTCATTCCTAAATATAAAGAGAACCATCAGAGAATTTAACAAAAATCTGATAAATATGTAGTATTTAAATATTAAAGTTATAAATGATAGTATAGATCAATTGTTAATGATCTTTTTATAATTTGAGGAACTGATTATTTTAACCGTATCAATTTTTGAGTGAATGCAGTATAAAACAGCATTTTAAAATATTTAATTCTGGAAAAATAATTATGATACAATTTTTATTTAATTGTAATTATCAGCTCTTACCCCCTGATTTTACAATCAAGCAGGTATAGAAAATGGATGGATGGACAGACAGATCAGTCTTAGTTGAGGTTGCTTGCCAATGGTGGTCAGGCGATCCGAATCAACATCAGGAAACATCTTCATGCATCCATCCATCTTCCAACTGCCTTTTCAGCTCAGGACTGTGGGGATCCTGGAGCCCGTCCAAGGCAGCCTGTTGCTCATTCTACCGCTGTGCGAATTTAGTAAACTGGCTGTGCTACACATTTGTATTTTGACCCCGTAATGCGGTAGCACAAAGGTCTAATTATGAAACCCTGTAACAATTTATAACAGGAAACATAGCTGTATAATTACTCAACAAAAATGATTATCTTGATATCCCACATCATAACATTCATTTTTCTTTCTCAGTACATGGTCATCCGAGCATGAGGGCTCGCTGTGAGCAGAGGCTCCCGTAGACCCTCCTGACACAGTACAACAAACTTTCTGGAGCAGTTGCCAAAACAACTGAGGCAGTGCTGGTCAGCTTCGCCCTGTCCACTGCACACTTCATTGATGTGCTGAGGGTGAATGAACAACCAAAGGTTTCTTGAATGAATCACATGAAAGGTTAAACAAAGGAAATGGTAAAAAAAAAATACCAATGCAAAAGTTGGGCAGTTTTATATGACAAGTACATCATACGTATTTATCATTAATATTAACTTCTGTTTTATTAATAGGATGAGAAGAATCATGATGACTATGAATTTTTGGATGAAACATGTAAGCTGATTTTAAAATTAAAGCAACAATAAATTTCATTTTAGAAAACGGTGCTCTGGGTGGCATGGTGGTGCAGTATCTGGAACCAGGCTTTGTGTCTCTGCCCCTCTGCGTATGGAGTTTGCTTTTGCTCCTCATGTTGCCGTGGGATTTCCTCTGGCTGATCATGTGCCATGTGCTGAGGTGGAGCTGCTAGGTATGTGTGCCTGATGATTGGTTATTCCCTTCTTAGAAACGCTGCGGAACTGGACATACTGGCCCACTCGACCTCACAAGCCCCCCTGTCATCCCATGTAAGACAAGCTGGCCAAGAAACATGTACTGAACAAGTCTCCATCCACCCGGTTCTCCCCGCAATCTACGGCCTGGGATGCAGTATAAAGTGTGCTCCCTCAATGTGCAGTATTCCCCCGCTGAGAGCGACCCGTCACAAAGCCCGCTGTCGCTCCCGAAACTTTTGGTGCTCCAGCCTGCAGGGGGAGCCAAAGCAGATTGGCGGCCAAAGCTTATGCATGCACCCACCCAGCAATACCGCATCGTAATGGGGACCCCCTTTGAAAACCGGCCACGTGCAAGCTTAAGCTGCCAGCAGAAACTGCCCTGTCCTCTGCCAGGAACTCCAAGGCGTTTATTGGTAAACAGCCTCTCCCAATGTCCCCATTCTCACTTGCATTGAAGCAAGCTGTTGAGGATGCGCAGTACATCACAGATCATGTCTGTGCTGAAGACACTAACCTTTCTGTAGGTTTTTTTTTCAAAACAGCTATACAGTACTACTTCACTGATGACCTGCTTCCTGCTTGCAGATTACGGCCAAAATATTAATAGAGAAATCCAAACCCTGTTTTTCAGATCTACAAGTACGCTGTCAGATTTTAGTCTAAGATGCTTTTATTCCCTAGATTATTTTCATTTTAAATTTGTGCATAATGGACCTGAAAACTCTACATAAAATAGCAAGAGAAGTGAAAATAGTTTCTCAAACATTCTGTCAAGGTCTTTGTTATTACTTAGCAATCACATGGGGAAAAAAAGAATTTGTGTTTTTTAAAAAAATTCCAATAAGAGATGAATATTTTTCATCTCTCTCACATGTTCCAAAGACAGTGGAATAGTGGGAATGCAAACACACAGTGGGTTAAACAAGAATGGAAGTATTTGGCAATGGTCATAGACAAGATATTTCTGTGGATATTTATAATAGTGTGCATTCTGGGAACACTGGGACTCTTTATCCCACTTTGGAGAAGATCAAGGGCCACTGTATATGCAAGAGGAGACAGTGAGTCAAAACTTAAATTAATTAGTGAGACAACACCCAGTTCTAAGACAGATGCAATACCAGATGCACACACATACACACACACACACACACACACACATACATGTCGGGTATACATATCCTTATGGGGACCGGCCATTCACTTCTATGGGAAAAATGCTAACGCTAACTATGACAACCTTAACCCCTACCCAGCTCTAACCATAATCATAAGTCACCAAACAAAGTACATGAGTTTTTGCATTTTTAGCTTTTTCATAGCAGTCACAGATTTTTATAAAATAGGGTTTTCCCTTATGGGGACGAGGAAACTGGTCCCCATAAGGGGTAAAAAAAAAGATATTTATCACGTTATGGGGACATTGTGTCCCCATAAGGATGGGTATACCCGCTCACACACACACACACACACACACACACACATACACACACACACAGAGGCATGTAATATCTTTGCGGGAATTCACCATTCATTTCTATGGGGAAAACTCTAATCCCAACACGAAGACCTTAATGCCTACCCAGTCCTAACCTTCACTATAAGTAACCAAACATAATACAAGACTTTTGGCATTTTTAGTTTTGATGGCATTCACAGATCATTGTGGGGACCAGAGAAATGGACGTCAAAATAACAGGTTTTATAATGTCCCCACAATGTAATGTATACCTGGACTACACACACATTATAAAGATGGATGGATGGATGGATGGATGGATGGGTGTTGAATTCATCCTAAGTGAGCTTGATAGGCTGAATGGCCTCCTCTCATTTGTAAATTTCCTTATGTTTTCTACAGTCCTCTTTGGGAAATCCTGTATTTTTAGTCATGTATTATTACCAGTATAATGTTACGTTACTTTTAGGTGTTTTGCACCTTGTCTTTCTGTCTTATACGTTCAGTGTTCTCCACACTTTTTTACCTTTGGCATGAATTTACCGGTTGTTTTTCATCTGGCGCTTTAAGGTTTGTTAAGACTAAGCAAAGACAGTTTTCTGGAGAAACACTGGGATATGTCCTTGGCTTCAGAAACTTTGAACACCTTATCTTTGTGGAGGGCCCCAGACGGGTCAAGACACTGAAACGAACCTATACACTTCTCCAAGACCGTTCATATGGTCATTTCGTTTTGTTGTGGATTTCTATTGTTCTATTATACATTAAAATGAATCACTAAGTAACTCAACCTTATCTCCAGAGCCATTTATTTTCAGCGAAGTCCATCAGTTGGTGTTTCTTTGTGGTTTACCGCAGTTTGGCTGACTGAAGGAAGTCCTCAATGATTTTTCAATGATCTCCAGTTGCATGATCCACCAATTATGTGTGAATTCAGTGAGCCATCATCTTTTATACCATAAGAACTAATGCTGTCAACTGTACGCTAGAAATAAGGAAGTACTTTAAAAATGATTTATGTGATTACAGTCATTAATGTTTACGTTTGGTCTACACATTTTAATTTGCCTTCTTGGGTTGTATATGCCTATGTGTTATTAGTGTATGTGACACTACACATTTGTTTGTTATTTCGTGTACTTACCGTAACTAAAGATTAAGATAAACTAAAGCTAAGCTTGAATGTGAATCTCCATGCAGTTTCAAAATCGTCACTGACATAAACAGTAAAAATAGTGAAGCCCAGCTACTATAACTATTTCTGTAACCTCCAGAAGTGACAATCACAGAAATGTTCGATAATATAAAAACAAAGATCAAAAGCTGGATGTTTGATCGAAAGCCCCAAAATCCTATATTCTAAATAACTATAACATAGATTAAAGTTTAAATTTCTAGTTTAAATATGTTTTTTTTTTTAAATTTAATATTGGATTTACCGAAAATTACTAATACGATACTGCAACAGTATCCGGAATAACACTAACATTTCCAAGGCCGTGGAAGTTACCCATCATACGTACCAATGATGTTGACCATGGATAGTGGGAGTTGTAGTTCAATATTTTCATCTTTACGTGAAACAAAGGCCTCCAGAAACTGCAATAAACTTCAACTCCCACGATGCCTTGTAGGCGGCTGCGTCGATTATTTTGATGGGTTTGTATGTTGTGAATTTTAACCAGAGCACTTGAGGTAGACAGATAAGCAGTCCGTATACAGCATATTTATGTGTTTGTTCTGTTTTTATATTAATTTACTTCATTCGACGGGGTAGTATTTCCTAATTGTGCGGTATGCGATCGCCCAGCTAGCTTCGGTCCTACATGCTGTTTTTAAAGTTGCCTTTTCCTACAGGGAACTTAGCTGCTTTCTAGATATAAATGACAGGTTTGTCAAATCTTTAAATTTAGATTTAAATACAGGATCTTTTCGTTCTTTTTTTTGGCTATTTAAGCCTTCGTTGAGTTTGATTAAAACTTGTCCAGTGCATTTATTTGTTTGAATTATGTTTTCTTTTTCTTTTAGGATGTACACCTTATTATCTGGTCTATACAAGTACGTGTTCCAGAAAGATGAATTCTGCGTTTTGATCCTGGGTCTGGACAATGCAGGGAAAACGGTATGCTGCACTTAGTCGGTTACCTAACTTAAGGCTTCGTTTTTTCGGTCTGTTGTAGTTGAATGAACCTCTCGCTTGCTCCTTGGCGTAGTTTTTATTTGCTTGAAATACATTTAATGCTATGTAGTTAAGCATGCTTGTCTGTTTATAAATCCAAATGGTTTTCTGTTGTTGTTGTGCGGCAAAATTTGGATCTTTATCATTCCCTTGCAGACTTTCCTGGAACAAACGAAGACTAAATTTAGTAAGAATTACAAAGGGATGAGCTTGTCAAAGATCACAACCACAGTCGGTTTAAACAGTAGGTAAAAGTTTGATTTTATTAATTAATTGCGTGTTTTTTTTAACTATGCATGAGCAGCTTTTGCATTTTCTTGGCCTCTTTATTAGGTACACCTTGCTAGTGTTGGGCAAGACCCACTTTTGCCTCCAGAATCGCTTCAAGAGTAGATACCACTGACTGGATTTTTTTTGCACCATCTATAAACTCTTGGTGCCGTGGTGTGTGAAAATCTCAGGAGGGTGGCTCTTTCCAAGATGCTGGAACCACCACATCAGCTACCAACTGCAGTGACACATTCAGAATCACTTAGAACACACTTCATGTTTAGTGAGTGAACCTCTTAGCCTTGTCTCCATGCTGTGTGTATTCAGTTGCAGCCACATGATTCATGGTTTGGAGGAGCAGGTTGTCTGCATTGACAAACAGGTTTTCCCAGATACAGTTACCACTGAATGAACATTTGCTATATTAGCTTCTATTGGTCTCTCTAGTTGGTACCATAGATGTTGGGAAGGCACGTCTGATGTTCTGGGATCTTGGAGGACAGGAGGAACTGCAGTCGCTGTGGGATAAAGTATGTGCTTGATCTTTCTTTTTCTTTGTCTTTTTCATTTCATTTACAAAACAGCAAATGATTGTAGTCCACTGATTTTCAGTTTATTTATTGAAAGCTGCATGTTTACTGCATGTACGAAAGTTTGTTCCATGTCTACAAGCTAAACTGTGTGTTCCTGAATGTTCTGTAACTCAGTATTACGCCGAGTCACATGGAGTGATCTACGTTATTGACTCGACTGATGAAGAGCGGTTGTCTGAGTCAAAGAACGCCTTCGGTGAGACATCTTCCGAAATTGTTCGTAAAAGATCTGCATGTACCTTATGTTAATTTGAATGTTTCTGACTTCTCCCCCCCCAGAGAAAATGATTAGCAGCGAGGCTTTGGAAGGGGTTCCAGTGCTTGTGCTTGCCAACAAACAAGATGTAGAGGTATCTTCTAGCATTCTAACTGATGGTGGGATGATGGTAGCCTGTGTTTCCACAAAGACATTACATTGTTTTTGCTGCATTCAAATATTTAAGGTCTAATTATACCTCTGCAGTTGTCCCACATGTGTATGGAACCAAACAGTTTGAATACTGTGTAGGAAGAATTAATGTATTAATCATACAAAACAGGGAAACTGCTTGGTCATCTCTCGTTGGCACTGTGTGGATATGGTGTAATGTTAATACAGCCCTGATTGTCTGCAGAATTGTTTATCTGTCCCGGACATCAAAACAGCCTTCAGTGATTGTGCGCCGAAGATTGGGAAGCGTGATTGTCTTGTACAGCCATGCACGGCCCTCACAGGGTAAGTAACATTTTGTGTATGTTCACTTTATGTCGTGATTGAAAATATTTCAGAATTTCTGTCTGACACCACGTTAGGGTTGCAACGAAGGACTGATAGTCGAATGATCTATCGATTACTGGGACGAATAATCGATTAGTCTGATGAGTTGCCCAATTAGCAAACAACTGTTATTTGGTATCAGCCATCAGCTTTTAAATTTAGCTTGAGGTGGTTTCATGCAGTTGATAACAATCAAGACTAAGCTGAATACTTTATTCAAAAATACACTCTTTTAATGAATGTTCCTGTTAATATAAAAGATAAATAAAAATCCAATCTCCATTTGTCCTGTTAAAATTTAAAACCAAGGATAAGCAGCAATCAAATATACCAAAACAACAGTAAATCAAGTAAACCAAACATTCCATCTAAATTTAAATGTTGACTTTCACGATAGAAGTGTGTATTCTGTGCTTTGTGCATTCTGCTCTGTCTACACTCTGTTGCAACTGAATTTTACAATCACAGTTCTGTATTTAAAAGGAGGAAAGTCAGTATGAGAAGCTGTTTAGGGAAAAATTACTGAAACGTGCACATACACATGCTGAATCGGTCCACACCTCTGAACCTTACACACACACATTCACCACTTGCGCTTTGTATTGGCTTATACTGTACGATGATGGGAGTGCACTAGAGCTCCAGCAAAACTCTCACGATTTTGTCCTACAATGGAAATTTTTCTGCGACAGTGAAATCGCTTGAGAAGTCTTTAGCTGTAAGGCTGGCATTATCCGACTCCATTAACAATTCAAGAGAAAATGCATTTCAAAATAGAAAATGTTACAGCTCATAACATGAAGTAGAATGGCTTTTAATATTTACATTATCTAACTAGCTAGCTAGCATAAATGAGCTACCAAGATCAGTCCTTTTTAATCCAGTGAGCCGATGTACTGCCCAGATGCTCGAGCAAATAGGATCTGCTCCTGTGCCAGCTAAGGTCAGCTTTGCAAATTGTGTAACTGACAACCAAGATTGTGGAATATTCATATTGAAATTACTAGTTGTTTTTATTATTAATTTGTTTTTTTAGTTAAAATATGAAAAAGCTAATTCCAAGGTGGTAGTGAATGGTAATTCGTAATAATTAATATAAATTACTATTATTATTAAGCTGCAGTTGTTATTGTGCTTTTCAGGCAAGGTGTTAATGAAGGCATTGAGTGGATGGTAAAATGTGTCGTCAGAAACATCCACCGACCCCCACGGCAGAAGGACATCACATAAACCCGGCTGCTTCTCCGAAGGTCTCTCAGCTGCTCTGACTCCTTCTCCTCGTTTACACAAGACAGTGTCAGCCCATGTTTGTCCATGCTGCCTGTCTCAATTTTTCTCTCCGTTGAGTAGATGTCCGGTATCCTTTTATTTAAATTTAAGAGTTGGAAGATAAATACCGCTGTAATAATCAATTCTGTTTATTGATTTATAAGTTCTAGCCTGTTTTTTTTTTTTGTTGGTATAGCGTTCATTAAACCATGTATTAATGTACAGTGGTATAATTTTGTTTATAGCCTCTTATCTTGCACTCCAGATTACTGTAATAACCAAGACTATCGGAGTATGTTAAACTTTTTGTGTGGAAATTAGCATGGTAATCAGACATGGAGATTTAATTTGCAGTTAATTACCGCTCTTGTTTTCTGTGTGTTCTGTGATTTCATCCCTTAAAGTCACAAACATTTCCATCGGTGCAATCTGATTATAAAGTGCATTTGATATCCATGTAAATTTTGGAGAAATGGAGAGGAAAAAAAGTTGAAAATCGAATGTCTCCACAGTTCATTCTCTTAAGTGATTTGGTTTGCTTTCCAAATCAGCATAATTGGTCAGGTAATGTGCACAGCATCTACAACTGATGGTGTTCAAAGGTGCTCCACTATTTGATAAGCATGTTTTGAAATAAAATGCATAAAATAGTATAGTATGCTTGTTTTTTCTTTTTTGCAAGGGATGCCAATCCATTAGTGCAGCACAAGAACACTTACAGTATGAATGCAATTTATAGACAACTTTGGTTTCTTAATGAAAATGTGTCCTTTCAGTCTTATTCTCCCACCTGCTGAGATCCTTTTACCCAGAAGCTCTTCTGTAGGCTCATTCAGTACATTTCAAGGAGCCTGAATTCAGTTTTTGGCCCAGGGCTGTTTAAGTCTTATGATGTGATGGATAAATTTGGATCAATAGTTTGTCATTACAGTGGGTAGCTCAGACCTCAAGCACAAAATTAAAAGCATCCCTCACCATAATTTATTTGAGCCCAATTACGTGATAAGATTAGACGAACTTTAATGCTAAATAGTTCTGTGATACTTCTGAAATCATTTATGGCAAGATATTTTATTCAGGTTTATTCATGCTCATCCTTGTTGATACCACACTGAGATTCCCAACCTTGTTTATGAAGAAGCCTTGATATATTCAGAAATTAAAATATAAGTGAAGTGGAATGCAGAAAAACATAATATTCATATCATAAAATATCATTTTTTCTCAAAAGGCATGATTTTTTCGGAAAAAGTATGATGGCACTTGAATGTATCGAAAGTATCAAAAGACGTATTGAACTGGTAAAGTATTGAAAAGTCGTGTGATTTTTCCATTACCTGTGTTATTTACCACTTATTTCAATGAGCAGCAGTATCCCCTGGTGGATGTGTTCAGAAATGCAGCTGTCGAAAAGTCTATATTTCTCTCTTAGTATAAATTGTACCCTCACTTTAATATTCACCTAGTTGCAAAAGTGCGTACAAATGTGAATGTTGGAATACCTTCCACACAAATAATACAAATAATATAAATAACTTTAATTCCAGCCCTCACTTCTCTATACGTGTTTTCACTTTCTTCCTGTGTGCAGATTCCCCCCATAGTCTACAAACGTACAGTTAGCTGAATTGGTGTATATAAATGGCTAATAGTCTGTGATTATATGCCTGTGTGTATGTGCCCATGTGCCCTGGGAGGGACTGGCATCCCATCCAGGACGACCCCTTGCTCGTGCCCTGCAGCTCCAGAGAGACTCTCCAGGCTCATCGTAAACCTGCAACAGATAAATGTCTATGGAAGATGGATAACTATACTTTCATCTCCAATGGATGATGCTACCTAAAGCAAATGAGTGATAACTGAAGAATATGATTATTCATACCCATTTCCATTGTTACCCCTTATACTGTAGCAAAATTGCCACAGATTCTGTATTTAATAATCACTCTTGATGGAATGTAAGTGACCAGCATTTAAAATGCAAAATTCACTGTTTAAGCCTTAGAGGTGGCCGCTGATCATTTAGAGCTATGCATGTTTAAAAGACACACGTATGTGTGTGGGTGTGTAATTTAGCACAGCCAATCAGCTGCATATTCACTGTATTTTATTTACTCAGCATATCCACTTAAAACTTTTTAAAGTGGAAATACAGTACAGCTTTCAAATGGCAGGGATGAGTGACAGTCTTAGCAAAATACTAACTTAACTGAAATATTAATAAATACAAAATTGTTATATCTGAAAGGCCGTACCACCCCTTTGCCAAGCAATGGTTATTTATAATTTTTTGCTACTGGCTACTTTAGCTTAATTTCTTCCTTAGCACAGACACAGATATGTTATTGTTATGTGTTATATGTTGATACAATATCATCTTGTCTCCCGTATTGAGACTAAGATGTTTATGATGGAGCATTCTGTCTTTACAGCCATTCCTATATCTGCAATGTGATACAGAAGCAACGTCTGGTTTAGCCCAAGTCTGAAAAGAGGTTTGAATTGAACTGGAGATTAAACCTCTGTAGCTGGTGCTTCAGACTCACCCTTGCAGCATATAAAAACCAATGCGGCAGCATGTATCGCTGCCAAGATAGAAATTTTAAATGTCAGGGTAGCTTATTGAAAATTTTTAAAGTTGTGTAGCCAATATCGTTTAGCATCTGGTACCTCCACAACTGTTTTTCTAGGTCAGCATGGAGGCAACTTAGTGATCCCTTGTTGTATTTAGATACATAGATGTAGGAGAAACCAATACAAACACTGGAAGAAACTTAGCCAGGTGTGGGACTCAAAACGCCAGCCATGGAGATATGAGGGTACCACCCTAACCTCCTCCGATCCTTATGGACTGTCTTAATTTGGTCATTTAAAAAACAAGAAGAGCTGCCCTTGGCGGCTTTTAACTCTGCTTGTTTTTCCCATCGAATGAGGCTTTTACATCCACTCATGGGTCCTCTAACTGAAAGCATCGCTCTAAGTGCCCTGAATATTCAGTTATATTTATTTTTGTATGGTGTCTTTCCCGACATGGTTGCCCAGAAACACTCAACAATGAATCAAATAACAGTGCCTCTTGCTGACATGTCACAATATATGGTATTACGAGACATTCTGCAGAAGAGAGCACTATCTTAATCCTTACTAAGATGGACATATTGCCCTGACGCTGATTTTCAGCCAGGTATAGTGCCATAGGTGAAATCAAATCAGACATGTGGACTTCAAAACAACAAGTCTCATGGCAAACGTATATAAAACAGCAGTCTGCTTGCGCTAAGAAAAAGGTCACTATATAGACAAAAGTAATCAGACACACCTCTCAGTCACTGAATTCAGCACTTAGCCATACAGTCAGGTTTAGAAACATTTGTGAAAGAATGGGTCATTCTGAAGAGCTCAGTGAATTCAGTGTGGTACTGTCATGGGATGCGACCTTTGTAATTTCAGTTTGTAAAATTTCTTCCCTGCTAGATATTCTACAGTCAGCTGTAAGTGGTATTATTGTTAAGTTTAGCATTTAGGGCTAACAAAAACTCAGACATAAAGCAGCAGACCATGTAAAGTAACACAGTTACATAAAAGTTGCCAACTTTCTGCTGACTCAAAAACTGCAGATTTCTGAACTGGGGGCTTCATGGAATGGGCTTCCATGGCTTAGCAGCTGCATGCAAGCCTCACATCACCAAGTGCAATGCCAAACATTGGATGGAGTGGCGTAAAGCATGCTGCCACTGGACTCTGGAGCAGTGGAAACATGTTCTGTGGAGTGACAAATAATGAAATCATGCTTCTAAGTCTGGCAGTCTGATGGACGAGTCTGGGTTTGGCAGATGCCAGGTGAACATTACCTGCCTGACTGCACTGTAAAGTTTGGTGGAGGAGGGATAATGGTATGGGGTTGTTTTTCAGGGGTTAGGCTTGGTACCTTAGTTCCAGTGAAGGGATCTCTTAATGCTTCAACGTACCAAGAAATTTTGGACAATTCACTGCTTCAAACTTTACGGGATCAATTTGTTTTGAAAAGGCCCTTTCCTGTTGCAGCATGACTGCACCCCAGTGCACAAAGCAGAGTCCATCAAGACTGGTTAGGTGAGTTTGAGGTGGAAGAACTTGACTGGCACAGAGCCCTGACCTCAACCCCATTGAACACCTTTGGGATGAAATAGAACAGAGATTGCAAGCCAGGCTTTCACATCTAACATCAGTGCCTGACCTCACAAATGCTCTTCTGGATGAATGGGCAAAAATTCCCATGGACACACTCCAAAATCTTGTGGAAAGCTTTCTTAGAAGAGTGGCAGCTGTTATAGCTGAGGAGGGGGACCAGCTCCATACTGATGCCTATGGATTTAGAATGGGACGTCATTAAAGTTCCCGCAGGTGTAATGGCTGGGTGTCCCAATACTTGTGTCCATATAGTGTATGTATCTAACGCTCTTCTAATGTACAGAACCACCTAGTGCTTCACTACAGAAAATTGTTTATGTTGCTTGAAATATGTGGCCACACAGAATTTGAAGATTTCCTCTCACTCTTTTCCATAGAAATATGCAGTCTGGATATTGAAAAAAAGTCTTATGTTTGTTTTCCCTGAGACCTTTCCAGGCTTTTATTGAATCATATGATTGTTAGCCTATTTTAGCTTTATTTAACGCATATATATATTTTTTTTTAATGGAACTTGGCAACGTACCGAGGCACATAAATTACTACTCATTCTGATTCCTTCATCAGCTTTGTCTTATTAGGTTGATATTGCCAGCGTACAGGAATGTTTTATGGATACATTGCTTGCTAAAGTGTTAATGAAATAATGAACTAACTCTTTTGTCCAAGTGATTAGTTACTGGGCTCAATGTATTGAGTGGTTAAGTATTGAGCCAAAATGAAATTTAGGGTAATTTGGCCTTTTCCCACCATCTATTACCTATGAAGTTAATGTAATTAACATGATTGACTCAACCCGTCCCCCCCACCCCCACAACAACATAATATAATTACTCTCTCCTGTTCCAAGTCCCAGTTAATCAATAGAGACAGCCAGTGCTGGTCAACCCATTAGGCGACACAGTCACCTGCCTAGGGTGCCCTCTTCCGAGGGGGCAGTGACTTAGCCAGCTGATTTTACTCTGCTTTTGTGAAGCTTGCCCAAGGTGCCACCAGAGCATCAGAAAGGTATTGGCGATGGCGACACTACTGTGCTCGCACTTGTCTTATAAGTAAAACCAGGGCTGGAAATTAAGACGAAATTTAGACGAAAGGTTAATTAACACTAAACCACTGGTTAGTAAAAAAATGTCAGACTACATTTTTTTTGCTGAACTATCCCAGGTAGCTAGTACCACAAATCTTTTAAAAATATTTTTAAACCTTTTCACAAACCTTAAATTCTACCCAGGGGCAATTCTAGGGATTCTGGGGGCCCTCCAACTCACCCTCCCCCGGCGTGGTAAAATTTATTACCTTTATTTTACTGTGAACTGTAAATTAATAATATCAACAAAGAGAATTTATGAAACACATGACCTTTATTTTCACTTTGATGTTAAACAGAATACACAAATAAAGCTAATTTGCCATTGCAATGTACTATATAACCACCCACCCTTGGGGGCCCCCTCCCCGCTGGGGGCCCCGGGCCATCGCCTGCCCTGCCTGTCCTGCCGCTGTGCCTCTGATTCCACCTCTGAGTGAGACATAAGTAAATAAATGGAATCCCTGATGTAACTGTTTGACAATTATTAGATTAATTATTTGATGCATTACAGAGGTTACCCAGAGTAATGAGTGAGCCACTGGCAGCCTACAACTAAGAAACGAACCTAACAGTGGGCACATTTCATTCTGATTAGCATATTATACTCTATATATTATTAGTGAGAAATCAGAGTTTAATGGGAAGCCTGGGGAGGATATTAGTGTTCCTGAAAATGAGGAACCATGCATTATTCATAACAGCAATTATTTCATGGAGACCCGAGAGACGCATCCTAGTACCATATCGATCGTGGCAGGAAATGTATCTCCAAAACACGGCGAATCCTTTTAAAAACTTGTTGCCGATTAGATGGCAATTAATTAGTGCTCCACAGTTGGAAAAACGCCAGCAGCCGCATTCATTTTCCTAATGAAAAAAGGCAGATAATCGATAGCTCTTCGGTTGTGTAGCCGGAACAATAAACCATTGAGCACTTCTATAATTACTGAGGCACAAACCAAAGAAATACAAGAGAATGAAAATGTAATATCATGTGGTTTTTGGAAGCCGTGGTTGGAAAACATAAGGAAATGCAATGTGTCACAGGTTGCTGTGTTTAATTTTAACAATATATGCAACACTGAAGGAATCGGAGTTTGTTGTATACTACAGACAAGACATACGGCTTCTATTCGATGTTTTATATAGGTTTACAAATAAACAACCAGTGAAGGTATTTTATAAATCATTTTTTGGATATTGTTTGGTTATTTTTCAAACTGAATTCAAAATTTAGCACTGTAGTGCTTATAGATATACTATATAAAATATATTTGCATTACATTTATATATTTATATTTTAGATGCTATAGTTAGGTTTGAAAACCATTGTATTATTAGCTGAGAAATGAATGGAATCTATGAAAATGAAGCTGCAGTGATTTGATATGATTGATCAAAAATGTGCATGTCAATTAAAGATCCATTAATTTGTGGAAGATTTTTTGACGCAAAAAAATCTGAAGAGTAAAGGGTGTGGCTTCTTTATTTTCAACAGCAGTCCCCGTCCCCACTGCCCCCCACCCTACCCACCTTTGCCATGTTTTTATTTCAGAAGGTAATGCGTCTGTATCTGCATCGTAGGCAAAGCCTTCCAGACAGATCTGTGTTATTTAAGCAAAACAGGAGAGCCTGCCACAAGGTGCTGATTAATATTCCATTAGAGAGGTAAAGGAAAGAGAGACCGAGAGGCTGTGTGTCTGTGTGCGCGCCTTGCTGCCTTCCCCTCACCCTTCGCTGCGCTTTGCACATTACAGCCCCCTTCTGCTGAATGTGAGCCTGCTCCCCGCTGCTTGCTAGGCAACCAGAAGCACTAGCATTGCATTGCACCACTGAGGAGCGGACACACAGACCCAGCCCGGTTTTTGCACATTCTCTCTCGTCCATCCGTCAAACACCCTGTTCCGCTCTGAGGCTGAAGCTACCATGGCTAACATTGTAGCAGGTAGGATGCATTAAGCTCTGTTTTCTGCCTGAAATTCACCTATGAATGCTTTCAAGTATCTGCATAGGCATTTTATACAGTATATAAGTGGGAGGGATGCAGTGGTCAACTGAATTATTGTGTTTTTTTTTAATTTAATGTAATGTTTTGGTTATTTTCGTGACTCTGCAGAGATTATGTGGGTGGTACTGAACAGGGATCATGTATCTGTAATATTAATTATAATAGTGATGCTGATCTATTCACATGCAGCTAAGGGTCAATTAAATTATAAGGAAATTGAAGGGGAAAAGAACCTTATTTCATTGGTTAAGATGGGAGTAGTTCACAAATCACATCCGTCTTGGAATCCTCATCCAAAAAAACAGATATTTTAAATAAAAATATGTATATGTCAAAGACTGTTTACACTGTGCTAGAAAGCCAGCAGATTGCGATCGAAAGGTTAGAACAGTGCATGAGTTCATGGGGCCATTAACAAAAGACACATGGTGTTTTGCTGCAGAGCTTGCGATTTGAGGATTCACTGCGCCGCTTTTAGATGCGAAGGTATTATTTTGGTGAACGGATACTCTGGCAGCAATGCAGTGCGATAAGCCTTGTTTTATACTGCATTTTTTTACAGGGAAGGGCTGTCCTTTTAATAAACTTGAGATAGGCAGGATAGGAACTGAAAAAGGCCCTTTTCCCAGTGGGCTGGGCTGGGCTGAATTGGTCCTTAATTCTGTTTACACATGTGAGTGGACACTGGGACAAAGGAAAAAGCTGAAGTATTCCATACGGCCAAGTGCTTTTGCTCCAAATAAAGGTCACACGGATTTATGTCCTCCATTCTGGCGGAAAGGCCCTTCGTTAGCAAGCCACTGAAAAGCTAAAGACGGAAGGGGGGGGGGGGCGCTGTCACCTTTCTCACAAGCTGTCTGGAAGAATCGACATTACAGCTAGGCTACAATCTTTTATGTCACCTGGCAATACGGATGGCGTAGAAGTGAAAAGGCATCTTTCAAACATGAGACATTTTCCGTGGAGTGGATTTCAATCGCACTGTCTGTAAATTAAATATTTATGCAATCTGCTTGTATGTTATGTAAAAGTTTGGTTTGTTTTCACATATATGGCACATGCAGTTTACCCAGAGTGCTTAAATAAACCCCTGGCAGCTTTACACTGCAAAACAGAGAAGACACTAAATAAATACCCTGTGATGGACTGGCATCAGATCCAGGGTTTAATCCCAGCCTTGGGCCCTACGCTGCCTGGGATAGAGTCCAGACCCCCATGATTCTGACCAGGATTAGTGGTTGAGAGATGGATGGATGGATGGATGGATGGACAGATGGATGGATGGATGGATGGATGGACGGATGGATGGATGGTTGGTTGGATGGACAGATGGATGGATGGATGGATGGGCTAAATAAAAATGAATTTAAATAAATACTCAGTCACGTATCTGTTGATAGACACAGAGCAGGGGGTTCGGCATATTACGCAACATCTGTTGTAATGAGCTGTGAATGCCTCACAGAAAAACAAGACTGAAAGGGTTCAGTCCTGGCAGAGGCTGCCTGAAATACTCTCAATTACATTCTTTCATCATGTTTTAGGATATTTCCACTTCCACTGTTTTGTCGCAACCCGATGCCATGTGACCAATGATAAACGACAAGGGCTGAGGAAGTCACTGCTCCTACATGTTTTTTTTAGTAACTCATGGATAACTAAAGTAACCTCTGAGTAAAACGTTTTCATACACTGACAGAACATAATATAATCTAAAGACTTATGGGCCAGACAATCCAGGAATGTATTATTTACAATAGTTCACATACGGGTCTTTAGATACGCAGCAGTAAAGTCGTTTCTTGGGCTGTGTTATTACCATGGTAGCTGAACTAATTCCCATGTGAAAGAGCATTTCTTCTCCCAACAGGCTTGATATAGTGTATGTTTTAATATGTCTTTAAATTATATTTAATTATTAATCATTATTAATAATTAGTTAGAGACACTGGATTTGCAACGAAAAACTGTACTATTACAAGCTGATGTAATTCATAGGGAAGCATGTATCAGAGAAGGGCCACAGCAGTGTGGCGTTACTGTGGCTTTACCAGACAGCACAGGAGCGTGCTGGCGTGTCGGCGCCACAAGGGGGCACCACCTGAAGCCCAGTGCCTCCCAAAACACAAAAAATGCTGTTGATTTTACCCTCCAATTAAACAAATAATTATGAAGAAAGTACAAAATGTAAAAATAATTAAGAGAATAAAAGAAAAATAGTAGTAGGTAGTAAAGTAGAAATAAAGATCTGCAAATAATGAACATGGTTGAGTTTCCCAAAGCCTTCTTAACGCTACATTGTTCGTAAGTTCCATCTTTTAACATAGAACTTACGAACGATGTAGCCTTAAGAAGCCTTCGGGAAACTCACCCCATGTAGATAATGAACATGTAGGTAATAAACATGTCTACATATTTATTCATGCTTAGATCACACTTTGACTGTTGATTATCCTCCATTATTTGAATCCAGTCTATATATATATATATCCTGTGTTGTTCCCTGCCTTGTGCCTGTAGCTTCTGGGATATTCTCCAGAGCCCCCCAAGACCCTGAATAGGAGAAGTAGTTTCAGGAAATGGGTGGATCGGTGGATATATGCCAAACAAACAATTAATTGACTTACAATGCAGCCACTATACCTCCTCACCTTACTGCAGAGTACCGTATCTCTACCAATCGCTCTTTATTACAAATGGCTTCTGTCTGTCAGGAACAATCACACAGGCCTAACCAGGCCAGTTTTCAATGGCAGAAGAACAAGCCATAGACAGTGTCATTCGGGTGACTGCAGCGAGAGGTGACTTTGTGTTTCCATTAGACCAGAGTAAAACTTAGTCATTGATTTAGACACTAAGAACGATGGCTTTGTTCCATTTTTAAATTTGTAGCTGGCAGAAATCATAATATGCTCCTATGCCATAATGTGCAGGACATCTCATGACTTCTGGAACAGGCCACCCACGTAGTTGTCTTAGCAGTAGAAGATAAGTAGGATTCTCCTGCAGGACTTGTGGTAGAAGCTGTGTTGTCAGGATGTGTCTCTCTGAAGTAAATCAGGTCAGCGTCTGATGCCAGGTAGTCCGTCTCTGAAATAAGCAGGCCAGATTCGTTTGTCTGTTATTCTCTGAACTAAAAATATTAAATTCTGATTTAACAATGACCCACTGTGACCTACAAGGATATTGTACAGGAATCCCGGTGTTGGTTGCAGTTATTGTAAGTGCTGCTGGACAAAAATTCATCCATGGTATTATTGCATAGATACTACGCGATATTCCAGTCATGGTGGGTGAAATCTGGGAAGTTTTAAGGTCTTGTTACACCAGTAAAAGCTTGGAAGATAAGTTTAATGGATTTAATCAACCAATTTAATTTAATTGGGTGATTCAGTTCCTGACTGGAACAAAAAAAACTCATGGACCAGCCTTGAAATGTAATATTTTAATTATTTTATTAGTAAAAATGAATTTAAAGATCATCAGACCTAACCCTTAAACCATTCTATGATTAACCCTTCCATAGAAGGTCCAATGCAAGTTGACCAGTCGCGTTATATATTTCATGTTGCGAAATTCATTATGATACATTATGAAAATTCTATATACAATAATCAAATCCACTCCAAGGATTGGTGACAGAGAATAATGGATAATTCAGCAGAAGCAGAATTCCACCATAATCTCAGTTATACTGAAATTGTACTTATTATTGCCTGTATAAGAAAATAATAATAATATCCACCTTTCATGGTTAATGTCCAGGTTATGTATGACTTAGTACAGTATAATTATTAATTAGTCAAATATTTTTAAATGGCTTTAACTGTGTACTCTTAGTTAATAGCTTTAACTGAAAGACCGACATGTTCTCTTTTCTGTGTGTCGTTTTTGTGATTCTTAAGCAATGATCCCCTCTGTCAGAAGATATTAAGTGGAGTCTGGAGTCAATCTATGGACACTTTATTTATATGAAGGTTATGAACAGCATCATGAAGAACCGTTCAGTAAAATTAATGCTTCCCTGTCTTCAAATTGCTCTAAGCCTGAGTGATTTCATGGCTTTCATGGCAGGCTCTTTAAATCTGGACCTTGATTCCAGATCCAGGCCTTGTTTTCAGTTCTCCCATGCAGTTAGTTTAATAATTACTGATTCTGATTGGCCAGAGGCTTCACACCTAGTTCCCAGGTAAAGAAAAACTGGAAAATCAGCAAGACTCGGACCTTGAGGACCGTGATTTGAATAGGCCTGGCTTATACTTTTCCAAGGATGTGTCATTCCTTATAACCTCTGCTTCCGGGGCTCCATGAAGATTACTTGCAACCAAGCAACTTTAACATGGTGTTTTTCTTTAAATAAAGATTGCAGTTATGATACCAACACATATGAGTAAACCGCTGTCAATAATAAACCTTTGCAAAATAAAAATGAACCCTTAACACAGGTTTTATACATGACAGTCACAACGTTTTGTGTCTCCTGATTTTATTGTGACATTTATCTTGCAGCCTACAAGGAGAAAATTAAGGAGATGTCCATGCTGTCTCTGATCTGCTCCTGTTTGTACTCCCAGCCACATCGTAACAGCATTTACCAATATGGAGGTCGGTGCATGTGCACGTGAATTACATCATTCTGAATTATCTGTGGTTGTCTGATCTAGACATACTCACACACACAACAAGTATACAGTAAAGCTGAAACTGGAAATAAAGTAACTCCTTCACATGATGCGCAAGTCATTCACAATACTGAAAATGATTCGGGTCACATAAATCATATAAATACCTATATATTAGTAATACATAATATTTCATAGTGTAAATGCATACTATATATTTTATATTAAAGGCCTTGGCTCCACCCTTTCTCGGCATAAGCTCCAGGCTCATGATGAGCCTATCCTGGAAGAACCGTTATGGATGATGGATAGATGAATGCCAGTCCTGTTTAGATGTAACATGTAACTCATTGTCTCCATTAACAGACATGGAGGTGAAGCCCATTAACAAGTGTGCTTCGGGCCAGTCCTTTGAGGTCATACTGAAGGCCCCAACCGACCTGTCCCCAGACCGCCCTCAGCCACTAGCCTCTCCTCCAAAGAAGGACGTCTCCCTCCATGAGCTGCAGAAGAGGCTGGAGGCCGCAGAGGAGAGGAGAAAGGTGGGAACATTCACATTCTGCATATTAAACCTATGGTGGCATTGTCTATTGTGAAGTAGCGATATAGTACTCGCATGAACGTGTCCCAAGCAATAGTGTGTGAAGATGATCTATGGATGGAGACTTGTCTTGTCTTTCAAATTTGGGACATTCAAGTTCTACTTTGTGGAGAGATGAGGGAATATTGAGGCCAGAGATGATGGCTTGTAAGATATTAGGCGATGTATGTCAGGGTCATGCAACAGCAATGTAATATTGACAAAATGTACTCATTTACCCCGGTTTACACTCCACCTTTCTGCTGAAGCCGACAAGACATTCTATCAGCTGATGGCTGCCTGTAATTGGCATGATCACTGAGCTGTCAGGCCAGAAATGATTGTAAGGTCTATAGTTGTATGATGTCTAGGAATATTATTGTTTCCATGGTGACAGGTATACACATATTCCTAATACATTTCTGTCCACAGTGGGTGCCCATCCTCCTGCCTTGTAATGTGTTAGTTATGGAAATTGAATGGATGGGTTTTGTCTGTCCTTTCTATATGTAGACCAAAGAATGCAAGTATCATTGAGCATTTTTGACAATGTTATAAATTCTCATAAACCAAGACATGTGAATGCACAAAGAAATACTAATAAATGTAAATATGTTTTTTTACAAATTATGTACATTGTACCATACTGAAGGTTGAATTACATATGGCATATGGGTACAAGTGTTAACTACTGTTGCCATAATTCCATTATAGGCACACGTTGCATGCCCAGTGATTTGGAAACAAGAAAATGACACACAGGGAACCATCTGTTCCCGCATGACCTCTGCTGGTGCTCACACACGTAGCAGACTGTGTTTTCAGTCATGCCGTTAGGACGTCAGCGGTGGGTGTTGACTTCTCTGCACTCCGTGTCCTGCGTCTCGCAGTCCCACGAGGTCCACGTGCTGAAGCAGCTGGCGGAGAGGCGCGAGCACGAGAGGGTGGTGCTCCACAAAGCCCTCGAGGACAACTACAACTTCAGCAAGATGGCCGAGGAGAAGCTGAGCTACAAGATGGAGGTTAATAAGGAGAACAGAGAGGCCCGCTTCGACGCCTTAAAGCAGAAACTCCGTGAAAAGGCAAGAAATGCCTCTTTTCTTCAGATATTTCAGTTGGGAAATGTTAACATTTTTGACATGATGGGGCTGTTATGAATGTTATGAGAGTGACTTTACATTAACAAAGGCAATGTATGACTCAGTGAATTAGCAATCTGTGCCCATATCCAGCAGGCCGTCGGTTCAAATCCTTTGGCCAACAGCATAATTATATCAGAAATGGGCCCTTAACGCCAACTGGTCGTTGGATTTTGCTTGGGCTAAAAATGTTTGCCTAATAGATTAAGATGTAAATGGAATAACAAGTCTATCGATGGGCTTGTAAACCTGTAATGTTAAAAATGTGGTACTCTGTCTGTCAGGTGACACTTCTGCTACCTGCCTGCTTCCTACTTAGACTTGAGTGGTAAACACAAGAGAAGAGCTTCATAGTAACACTGTTCACATAATAGTGAAATTCACAGTCATGAGAGTCCAAAGTACCAAAGTTCATTCCACGTGAAATTGTTAATTTATTAGGCTCCCTTAATAGCAGGTCGCAAACACCAGCACAGCGGAGGAAGTAGAGGACCCTGTGATTTGTAGTGACTAATTAGCTAGCAATGAGATTTACATAAGATTAATGGTTATTAGTAATAGTAATATAACACTGTAATTAAAATTCCATGCAAGATCATAAGCATCAAACCAAAACATTTGCTTATCAATTAATATCATTTCTTACATTTCATTTAGACATTAATTTAACACTGAATAGCAAGACATTTATCATCTGGAGGTATGCGTGCTGTCCCTTTTAGGAAATGGGATCACAAAAGAATTTATGTACTACTATATCAAGATTTTTTATAAATTGAGTGATAAATTGTGGTCATAATGCTCATGAACTGATTTTTATTTCTATTGTTGCTTTTACCTGAAGATCATGCTTACAGAGGAATTATATGCTAAGTAGTCCACAGTAGCAAAATGTTAAGAAAGGATGGCTCAGACAGTCACAAGTCCTAACTCTCTCATTTGCATAATTTTCTCTCTCTTTCCAGGAAAAGCATGCAGCTGACGTTCGCCGAAACAAGGAGCTCCAAGTCGAACTATCCGGCTGAGGATTCCCTCCAAATGATTACCGAGAAAGAGTGTTCTGGCTGTCCCAAAATTAGGCAATTCTGCAGTCTGGATTCTTTTTTATTCAAAGTTCATCACCAATCTCCACATGTTAATTTCACAGTCAGGCAAAAGACAATTCTCAAGAGGTCTACATTAATATACTTAATTTACATTAATACATTAGTATACTTATTTGATTCTAGTTTTTTTTTTTATCAAATTGTTCATAATGTTTTTAAGCCACATTTCTTCAATATTCAACATAAATGAAATTCAGTCTCTGACTGTGAAATACACAGCGTGATTGTACAAGATTACAAGATAGTAATGAGTTCATTAAGGGGTGAGTAGTTTGAGTTAAAAAGAACTGTAGAAATTATCCAGTACTCCATAAATCAATATAATGTATCACAGTACATACCAAACCTATGAAGCTTCATTTTATTTTTGCAAAAGATNNNATATATTAGTGATGTCATTGGAGCGCAACTGCAACTACAATTAAATCTGAGGCTTACGTGTCACCTGTCAGTTTTATCTGAATATATCTGAACTTCATTGCTGTCTATTATATCTTGACACATATTGAAGATCGTCGCTTGAAATCTTGGCTTAAACCTTGTTCCTTCATCTCCTTGTAATTGCTTTGTTCAGTGCCAAAATTACAGTTTAAAAGCTGGTAATTAACACTTAATTGTTGCATATCATTTATGCTTTAGATGTGCAATCTGTGGAAATGTCACTTACCGTACTGCAGGGAAAAAATATATTTTTTTAAGCTTCATCGGTTAACAAAAAATATTCTTTTTCTGGCTTTAGTGGGTACAGGTTTATAAGTGTACAAAAAATACTGTCCCTGATAACCTTTTTTGAAGGTAATAACATCCCAAACTAATACACACTACATAACAAATCTGCAGAAGTATCCATAGAAATCAATGCTTCTAATGTTATGAAATCATACTCTTAACGCAGATCAGTTCTTTCCTGTGGCATCAATCGTTTTCTTGGGTTACCAGCTCACGATAAGACATATACATAAAATATAAATTATTACTTGATCAATCAGCTTCTTCAAAATCATTGCAATTCGATATTAATATAAAATGCTTTGTTTAACTAATGAGTAATATTCTGCTAGGATGTTTTACTGTGTGATGTTATTCAAAAGTTTTGGTGTTTAATAGGTACAGTAAATGCTATTCATGAAGATTCAGTTTGTATATATCCATGATGACAAGGTAGCATTCTCCCTAGCAATTGAAGCTGAATGGATCATTCACTAAAATAGAAATATTCTTGTAGAGCACAAATCTATAATTTATGTTCAGTGATACCAAGAATGGAAACTATAATAACTGAGAGCTGAATTAAAGTGGTGACAGACCTTCTCAGATGTTTATCAGCTACCATTTTGTATTCAAACACAAAGACATTATACATTTCATACCATGCAAGTTTGTAAGGCCTGAATGTGTTACCATTCAGACACAGCTTAATATTTCCCTTTGCTAGATGCAAAAACTCTCTGCCCTCAGTGTATTGACCAATATACTGGATCGAATTTTGTTATTTCAAGAACTTGAATAAATGAGGCTATAAACAGTATTGAAGAAAATCAACAGGCATTTAAAATTCCAAGCACACCTCTATATTTTTTTATGTCTGTATTGTCACCCCTAACTAAAGAACACAGCTTGAATGTAGTGGCAAAATTTATTTGTACTTTTGCCTTTTGGGGGCGCTCACCAGACTGTTTATGTAGTGAATTTCCTCTAAGACTTAAGTACTGCATGTATTATGCTGACACACTATTTTTTGACCACGGCTGCATATATCAAAATACATGTGTGTGGGGAAAAAAAGACATTACTCACATCAGAGGTGGCCAACAGAGAACTTGGCGGACCAGGTTTTTATAAGAGATGTACCCATAAAACTCACCATCCAAATAACGACTCTAGTCAAAGCAATTCAAGACCAAAAGCTGAATGACCTGATGCCCCTTGAGTGAGACTGGGCACCTCTGACTTATATTTTAAGATATTTTGCTTGTGGCACAGTAATTAAGATCAATAGATTATCAATAAAGGGAATAAATCACCACATAATAACCTTGTTTCACTTCCTTATCTAACTGCTATTCGTCTGGTATTTGTAATTTATTACTGGAATGATCATGAAGATGCAGGGAAAACACCTAATTACCACATAATTACCCTGTTTCACTTCCTTACCTAACTGGCATTTATGTATTCGTGCTATGTTAGCGAAATGTGATTATGAACTTACAGGGAAAGCACCTAAATATGATTCAAACCTGATACATCTGAACATGGGTTCACTGAGTTGACTTTACTGATTTGACAGCGACAGACAATCAGGAAGGTAGATGACAGCTGATGATATGGCTGTTCTGTTCTTTGCTTAATATGCACATACTTCCAAGGTGAAAACTGGCAAGCCCAGTTCTATTCAAATGACATGGCATACACTGTTCTTTCTTTGCCACACCCTGGTAAGATGTAAAGGAATTTTAAAAAACTGTACTTTAAAAAGACTTCAAACATATTGCAGAGATATTGACAAATAACAGTTTCTTAAACAATGTAGCTGGATGTAGCATGGATTGAGCTACTCATGTGTAGCTATAATACAGAAGGCTGTAAAACAACAGAGAAGGTCACTGGATCAAATCCCATAGCTGGCGGAGTGATGTCATAATTGGAGTCTCCAGGGGTGTTGGCTGACTCTGCGCTTTGACCTCCAAGCTTGCTCTCACCTGTATGCCTCATGAAGAACACGATGGGATAGGTTAAAACAACTGTGCTATCAGGATGAATAAAGTATGACTATTTTATATAACTCTTTTATTGGTTTACCCCCCCCCCCCAAATAATCAGAAAATGGGTGGAGATCTGACCCTACCCCCCGCCATCCCATGATAAACCCCATGTGCGTATGCAGTCTTGCAATCTGAAAAACAGGAAAGTGATGTTCACAAGTTTCTTGGGTATTTTATCTGCGACAATGTTTTCCAGTCCAGGAAGTTATTTTGATTTATTTATATCTTAAACATATTTCTGGAAATGTTGCATCAGATGCTTCTGCATGCAATGTTTCCAGATCAAGATATCTGTTGCAGCAGGTGGCATTGTTGCTTTGCTTGTATGAAAATTGCATCATTCTGTTGAGGCAAAACCCCTGGGATTTTAAGTGTTGCTCATATGCCTGAAGAATCCAACTTCCTCTATCACTCTTTGTCAATAAGCAATTAACAAATATGTAGCAATTCAAATGTTACAAAATCCTGAAAAAACATTTCAAATGACATAAATACTTTTTGTAAACTTTGCAGCTACTTATTTTGAACACCTAGCAAATACAGGTAGGACTCATTATTGCCTCTCAAACCACTTTAAAGGCAGATGAGCTGTTTGTTCAGAGAAATCATGTTGTACTGACCTGCTATTTTTACATTTGTACTATTGCTGTTAGCTTTATCAAGTCTGGCTATTCTCCTCTGGCCTCCTGCAGTGGATGTTTTTGCTAATGACACCCAATGATCCCAGTGAGGTGGCTGTGACAATCATTCAGTCATTTGGATTAAACCTATACACTTGAAACCTGTCCATCTAATGCTTAGTAGAACAGTAAGTGGATCTCTTGACCCTGTCCACTTGCTGTACGTTACAGTTTTTCTCAGTCGCTCTAGTACATTTCTTGAATCATCCTTAACATTTGCAAAACAGTAAGTGCATTTCTTGAAACGATTCATACAAACAGCACCACATGATAGATTACCTGCAAAAGCCTGTAACTCTCTCAAAATCCTTTGTTTATCCCTCAAAGGTAAATATTTGTCAGTGAACTTGTCAGTGGCACCAGAATGACATGCCCTTGTGTCATTGTTCACAAAGAAGATGGTCAAAATGTTTAGTCATGTTCTCAATATCTCAAAAACTATGGCTAAGGTTTTGATGACGATGACTGAAAACTTTTTCTGTATGTTGTATATCAATTTCAACAGTACATTACATATACTGTAACACACATATATATGTAAACATTTACTGTGTGTATATATATATATATGTGTGTGTGTGCTACAGTACATGTAACTGTATAAAGCTTACCTAATATATCCTATAAAATATAAGTGGAATACTGTAATATGAAGCATTATAGTAAGCATTCAGTATTACAATACATTACAATATTGTGGGATTACATAGCTGTTGTGTCTATGAAACGTTTGAATAATTGAGGACATAAATGTTCTCCCATTTGCCCGTATCCTTCAGCCAGCCTCGGCCATTATAAGGCCATGACTGAGGACATGGTTGTTCTCCCAACATTCGGCTGCAGCCTTCGATCAGCCTCGGCCATTATAAGGCCATGACTGAGGACATGCTCCACAGCTGTGGCTCACATTTAATCAGGAATGTGCCTCTGTTCTCGATCTCTTCTACCTCTTCCTGTTTTGCCTTACTCCTCTTCTTACTAGCTGTTTACCCTGTTTGTTTCCTTGTTGTTCTTCCATTGCCAAATTGCAACAATGTGTTGTGCTCTGTCAATATATGCTTGCCAACTGAAGGTTCATGAGATGCACCTGTGAGCTATTTTAGAGTACTGGTTGATCTAACGCTTTAAATATTCCCCTTTATTGGTGAAAGTCAAGATTCAACTGAGGGCAATTCATCAATTCAGGACATATTCATAAAAAACTCATTATAACAGAGATGTATAGAGAATATGCTTGAATTATGACAACTGGTTCTACCATTTTGCAAGTAATGACTTATACAATGAACTAGATGTTTTGGGGGATAAGACTATTCAACAGGGTATCAGTATAATACATTCTGACCAATGTGACCTAAAAAACTGATAAAGTAGAACACAACAGACGATTGTACATAATCATTTGCATGACTGTGCCAGAGCATTTGCAATATGACCAAATGAATGAGACTTTGCCTTTATGATGTGCACAACTGGCACGATCATGTGGAGGTTGTAGAAGTAGTTTTTTCTTTTTATTCCTGATCTGAGAAATGTAGCAAAGCGACTGAAGAAAAACTGTAAATCGCATTCACATAATACGCTTTCTGTAGGTACAGAAGGTCTACATTGGTAAGCAAGTATACCTAATAAACACTCTTTACCGAGTGAATGTTTCATAGTAAATTTCAAGAGAATGTGGAGCTGCAAATACGGCACAGTAGAGAACATGCAACACGTAAGTAGCCAATTTGTTTAAAGTCTGTTAACAATACATAAAACGGAGGTCATTTTTCTTAACTTAAAAGCAAAAATGGAAACGTGCCATGTTATTTTATTTGGAAAAAATACCAGTCTTGCGTATACCTACTTTTCAGTAACATTCCTTGTAATGCACTTTAATTACCGGAACGTCCATCACACTGAAAGCTAAACCTTTTATTTCAGACGCAACCACTTTGTTAGGGAACCAAATAGCTATGTCTACGCCGAAATGCACTTCTGTCACTGGTATATGCATATGTAAAACTCAAATATCTCCAAAAACACGACCCAGTCGACACACAGGACTCCATCCCGGCCACGGCCGGGGTAACGCGAGACACGTTAGCTCCGCCCCGCGCGCTCTCCTGTTTTTATAATGCGTCATCACTTCGGTTTATGGCCTGCGCACCGCCAAGTTATTCACCCTCCCTCAGTCTTCCGTTTAAAGTTAGAAAGTCTCCCGATTCCATTCGCAGACAAAAGAAGGTAAGAGGGGAAAAGCCGGTTCGTCCGCGCGTTGGGAGCTTGACAGAGAGAGAGAAGGAGGGGTGGGGGCTGGTTTCGGCGGCGGCTCAACGTGAGGACGCACGGCCCGAAGCCGCCGTACGGATGATGCGGCCCGCCGTGCCGTCGTCGCGCCGCCGCCGATTGCCGCGCGTCGACGTGGCAGCCCGCGCGCTAGCTGGCGTCAAACCGTGCGCATTGTGGGTGGCGACAAAAAGAACGACTCCGGTTGCCAGGGCGGAACGTTGTTGCTGCCCCAGCCGGGATGAACGGCGTGCTAAACGTGCGCAGCGAACGTAGTATGGGCTGCTGGGGGGGGCGCGCCTACGTGCAGATACGTTCAAACGCTCACGAGACTGACTAAGCTACAGTAGCCAGCCCATTCTCACGCCTGCATGCGTGAACCAGGAAGTGTCTCATGCCAGATGCACGCGGCTGCCGAGCGTTGCCACATGTGGGTGCGGAAAGCAGCTAGTGCTTGTGGCAGGCCAAACCTTTACGCAAACCTTCACCGAACATACGCACAAGCAGAAAGCTATCCTGTGAAAGCTATCCTGCTATCGCTCAGTGACATCAGCTTCTGTGGAAGAAACGCCCTTTATTCTAAATACACGTGTGTCAGGATGTCCGTCTGCATGTCCGTGCACGTGTAGTCATAAAATTATTGGCTACAATAAATGATGGCAAAAACGGAGAGAGCTCGAAACTAAGCTCACTTTCAGTCGTATATTTTCTCCTGTATTTCTGAAGATAGGGGTGGCGCAGTGGTTAGCACTACCGCCTCACAGCAATAAGGTCCCGAGTTCGGTCCCGGGTCCTTTCTGTGTTGGTTCGCACGCTCTCCCCGTGTTTGTGTGGGTTTTTGCGCCGGTGTCCGATTTCCTCCCGAGGTCCAAAAGCGTGTAGGATAGTTTGGTGTGTGTGTGTGTGTGTGCGTGCGTGCGTCCTGCGGTGGTTCCCGCCTACGCCCATTGTTCCCGGGATAGGGTCCGGTCCCCCCACGACCCCCGTTGGGATTCAGTGGTTTCAGAAAATGGATGGATGAATTTCCGAAGATCATGTATCAATGTTTATTGCTTTCCGCCTGCCTATAAAATACAGGCATCCTTTACAGTTTCCATGGCACTGTCAGTATGGGCTCTTGGTTACTGTCTCTGAGCTGGTTCTGGGAGACAACAAAATATGTTTGGTTACATTACTTAACTACCATGGTTAAGTAAGCAGAGAAGAAACTTTGCACTCCTGTTATAGATACTTGTGAGTCATGCTGACAAGTAACATTTACCATTAAGGTGGCTTGTATCACAAAGCCAGATTTGTTGGTTAGCTAGGTATCTTGTCAAATTTACCTTAGAATGGGCTAAACGAAAAGATAATTTATGATTCTTTCATAATAAAACCAGCAGGTATACAACACACAGATAAGAATTACAAAAGAGGAAAACCAAGGTCAACTTATCATTACTATAATATTATTAGTATTTGATATTCTGTTATGTTCTCCTGAAATGCTCTTGTTTTTTTTTTAGTTATGAAATGCTTAAAGCAGATATTGGATTCATTTTGATTGTTTCTTACAGTGGGTGTTGTGGGAAAATTTTCAGTTAAAAGTATGAATTATACGCATAATTATGAAGTCGTTTAAGCCTTTGTTAACATTGCTGTCACTGATTATCATCATTACTGACAATGCTCTAACACTTCCTGAAGACGGCTAATAGCCATTGCACCTAAAAAGTCAAAATACTGCATATTTGTAACTATAACGTTTCAATTTATCCATCTACCCATTTTCCACCTTCTTCTCCTGGTCAAATTTCTCACATCTTAAATATGAGACAGACATCTTCTCCTTCTGCCCCCCCGGTAATATAAAGCTGCAGAGTTGGCAGTCAGGCCAACCACCCCTATGGCATCCTCAGAAGTCAGCATGCACGTAGAGGAAGTCGTCGTCGTCACAACACCAGACACAACTGTGGATGGAGCAGTTGTGGAGGAGGTGAAGACAATGCTTGTCACATCAGATCTTTCCCACCCAGGGTGAGTATTCAAAACCATTTATATAGCCAAAATAAGCCTGAAAAGTTTTTGGAGAATTTTGCCGTCATTCATAATACGCAGACTTGTTCAGGCAGATGTTTTGGATCTTAGAGTTCAATAATATTCCTTACATTCCTAGAATATTACATTACATTCCTGTTTCATTTCTTTTCTAAGTTCATTGTTAACATTTAGAAATTCCTCTTTGTCATGGTTGTATTGTTTTAAGTGTGTGAAACATTTTGCTTACACAGTTTACGTCAATCTAAAGTCATAACAGCCTATCTGTTCTATGAGATAATGCTACTGTGACATTTTCTGATGCTTGTTTATAGGCTTTTTATAAACAACACAGTTTTACATATTGTACAAATGTAGACACTGTAGCCTCATTCTTATGGAAAATTGGCTGAGAGCTGAACCTCCCAAATCTGTAATGGTACTAGATGGCTTTCATATGTGCAAGTTGATGGTGTAATCCAAGACACTCTACTTAAAAGATTCAGGTATGTGGTTAAGGCATCGACATGCTAGCCACGACACTGGCCATTTTACCTGCCATGGGAGTTTTCACACACCGGCCTTCTTGTTGTGTACGCTCGCCCCTCTGCCAATGTCATGACTGCAGTGGAGAATACACTCTATCATCAGCCGGTGAAGCAGCCGAAACATAAAAATAAAAATCATAAAAATCTCTGGGATTTTAATCATGTCTCTGTAATGTCCACTCTGACTAACTTCTTCCAGTCCGTTAACTGCTCAGCAAGAGAGTGGACTTAAGTGACTCAGATAACAGGGATGCTTGCAGATCCTTTGTCTTGCCTTCCCTGGGCAGATATGACCATAACTTGGATCAGTGATTCACCATTACCTAGCAGCCTCTAGTCACAACAGAAACTGTGAGCGAGTGAGCAAAAGAAGATGAGGAAATCTCCAGAGAAGGCTTGGAGGACACGGACTGAGTTGGATACATTTTGTGGGACATACTGCAAGGACATTGCAGTTATATCAGTTGTGCTGGTTCCCCAATAGAACATGCCGGATAATGAAAGATCTGAAGGGCCTTTCAAATAAAAAAAGGACATGTAGGTTTTAGCAGAATGAGGAGATTCAGGATAGCTTAACAATAAGATCAGCAAAGAGAGAAATCGGCCCAGGGATAAGCTGGACCAGAAGCTTCAGCAGAACATCCCATAGAAAATGTGGAGTGGAATGAAGAAATTTACCGGCTTGCAGACCAGTGATCAGTTGGTGGAGGGGAACTCGGATAATGCTGATGAGTTCTTCAACAGATTAGACATCTATGTGCCTTTCCAGGCCATTTCAGGTTCAGGCTTCAGCTCCCCCACTGCCTTATCTCCCTCCTGCTCATGCACCCTTTCCTCACACCCCTTCCCCGTCTGTCTCTCTCCTGCTATCACTCCTCCTCTCCGCTATACAGACATCGGCTAAACCACCAAATAATGACTGCATATGGAAATTGTTGCACATAGTCATTTAATTATGATATCTGTGTATAAGATAAGATGAGATAAGATAATCCTTTATTATTGTTACGGCAGAAAGTGGACAGTACAAGAACAGAGCAGCAAAAATGAAAAACAATAGGATAAAAACTATATATGTACAAGTGGAAATGTATAAATATAAATATATGTACAACACTGTGGAATTGCACTCAAGAAATATTGCACATAAGAAAAACACAAGAAAAACATTCTGGTGTATTGGATGTGTGTGTTTTGTTAGTCTATGTGTGTGTGGTCTTCAGCAAGGACTTTGTTATAGAGTCTGACAGCGGATGGAAGGAAAGATCTTCTGAATCTCTCCTTCCCACATCGTGGATGCAGAAGCCTGCCACTAAAGGAGCTGCTCAGTGTGGTCAAAGTCTCCTGCATGGGGTGGTAGATGTTAGCCACCATTCTCCTGTCGCTCACAACCTCCACCGGGTCCAGAGGGCCTCCTAGAACAGAGCTGACCCTCTGGATCAGCCTGTTCAGTCTCGTCCTGTCCCTAGCGGACATGCTACTGCTAATGCAGATTTCCCAGGCTTTTTATTCCAAGGTTGTCAGCGTTGTGGTCAAGCTAACATTGCTTTTAATTTACCGCTCAGAGACGAGGTGACGGAGGACAGCATGGAAGCTGAGACTGAAGCCGCTGCCTTTACTGCAACGCCCATTCTGGAGAAGGAAGCGGTAATAGGTAATGTTAGCCAGGGCTGGGTTCATTGTGCCCATGCGACGCGCTGACATCAGAAAAAGACCCCTACACTAATCTGATCACGAGGAACTGATTATGATCCAGTGTCTCCCATGAGAATGCCGAGCCTTTCATGGTGTAAGTATGGAGGTTTTATTGCTGATAAGGGGTGACATAGTGGCCCAGTGACTCACACCTCCATGCTTGGGGGATCTGAATCCCAGCTGTGTACGTGGAGCTTGCATGTCCTCCCCGTGTCATCCTGCTTTTCTCTGGCTGCTTCAGTTTCCTCATGCAGTCCAAAGACTTGCAGTTAGCCTAACTGGCATCACTAAATTGCCCACAGTTTATGTTTATGCGTGTGTGGATAAGAGGTTAGAAGATGGATGGATTGTCACTGAAAGTGAGGGGGGGGGGGAGACTGATTCTAGGAAGTGTTTTATTAAACTGATTCTGTTGGATCCAATTGTGGACGAGAACAGAAACTAAGGAATGTTAGTTAGCCCAGCTAGTGCAGACGCTGATGTAATTTTGTTGTTGTAAGCTAGAGGTAACTGAGCTACAAACTGCTCTCATTACACTAGTGTATCTTTGCTGACTTTCATTAGAAGAGTTTCTGTTTGCATCCGTACCAGGAGGTGCTCAAGATATGCAGCTCATGATATGTAACCCAATTTGTGCACTTTGATGAAACCCACCTTTGTTCCTCTATTCCTTCTCAGCCTTGACAATAGTAAGATAAGGAGCACCAAGTCGTCTCGAACAGTCCAGTATTTTCCTGAATAAAGGCTGAAAGTGACTGAGGAGTTAAGAAGCCTATTTTCTTGATTTCTTTGTAAGGTGCAGTCACACGCCTTGTTACTTGCAGTGCAGGGTTGGCAGTTCTCTGTTTGGGATCTTATCCACTCCTGAATCAGACCATTACACTGCTATTTATTAAATGCAGCCCTTACAATTTGACTTTCATAGATGGATGTAGAATGACTATATCAAGATGACTGTGATGTATTACATTAACTCTGGGATGCACTATAGATTAATAATGGGGAGTATAATTCAATATAAAAACATGTCTTTGGAAGCAACCTGAAATTCATGAATTACATAAAAAGGATTGTTACCGAGATTAACAGTAACATATATTGCATAACCGGGAACTGTAAAGAAGTTCCTTAATGAATCTTCTATGAAAAAATTATCCTGAAGTGACTGCAGATGTAGCTGTAATGCAAAAAGAAATATTCCACTCATCCATTCACCCATCTTCCAACCACTTTTACAGTAATTAGTAACAAGAAAGTATACTGCAGGAGGTATAGGTGAGGTAAATGCATGCCTTGTAAAGGTAGAAGCGGAGAAGATCAGTGGAAAAGATGAGCATCATTATGGGCCCATCGATACTCGCAAATGTGAAAATAATACCTTTGCGCACAAGCATGTAAGCCAAATGTGTAGTAAGCACGCTATAAGCAGGGTAATGCACTGCAAGCCATGCTCTATATGTTTTTAAATGCATTCTGTTCTGTGTAGGGTGGTTATTTGCCTCTGCAGCTATGCATTTAAAAAGGTGCGGGCTGGCATGCATTGTCCCATATATACTGAGTACTTATTATTCATGAATGTAATCGGCGTTAATAGAAATGTACATTTCCACCTTATCTGAGACTTGGGTAAATTATCTAGAATAATTACGGAAGTAATAATATTGCTTCTTTTGGTTCCTGATAAAGATTTCTGTATGTAGCTGTCTAAGTTGATGTTTAATACAGACGCTCCTCTACTCACGAACGAGATACGTTCCTAAAGGCCGTTCGCAACTTGAAATGTCCGTAAGTCGTTATTCAACATCATTTTAAGGGTATACGCAAGTACTAAGAACTAGGATGCCGGGAGCACGCAGGCTACGCTGCTGTGCGGCGGGAATAGCGGCCGGGAATTGTACTAGGCAGAACTGGAGCACAGAAAAAAAATTTGTTGCGCACAGGACACGGGAGCCCAGTGAACACAATTTGGACTTACAGTCCTCTTCGTTCGTATGTCTGAAAGTTCGTAACTTGAACGTTCGTAAGTAGAGGAGCGTCTGTATTACAATTTCCTAAGTGTTCCTAAGTCTCAATTTGATCTCAATCACTTGTTTATAAAAATAGAAAAACAGTTACCACAAAAAATGAACAATCATTTGGTGAACTAATTAAACCGTAAATCTACGGACCACATTTTTGAAAATGTGTCATATCGGAGGTATATTGCTGGCTAATAGAAGTAATAAGAAACTTGACATATTTCGGTTCGCGTTTCTGAAATGTGACGCGTTCCTGCTGATTAATTTGAGAAGCCTTTAAGCTTTAGCTGGTTCTAAGTTACCATTGTTTTCTGTTTCTTAAATAACACCTGAATAACTAAACTCCGAAGAAAACGGCTTTGAAAAAGGGGAAATATTATATCTGTATTGCTTATTTTAATTTTAAGAGCTGTGGTTTAAAAAGAAAGAAATCAATAAATAAATAAGTCCTTGCAAGCTGTTTGGCATCAGCGTATTTGTCCTGCGTGCTGTAACATGCAGATATGTGTAACTATACAATATGTACACAGAAACTAGATGTGCATTCCATTCTTTTTTAAGAGCTACTTACATCATGAGGCCTATCGTGCATATATGGGTGTGTATGCATATCAATAGGCATACCTAAATCATTCACACAATGAAAGGAATGCAGGATGAAGTCTCAGGGGTAACCAAGAGCATTCACATTCAATCCCCAATATGGAGGTAATTTTAATATTTCCTTTTTTTACCCTGCTCTCTGTAAATCTGCGCAAACCACAGTTATTGTCGTATGTCCTGATTCTGGGGGGGGGGGGGGGGGGGGGGGGGGGGGGGGGGGGGGGGGGGGGGGGGGGGGGGGGGGGGGGGGGG
>JAODLD010000136.1:345510-369869 GCA_026781065.1 Mormyrops boulengeri
TGTTCCAGTGCACGCAGTGGAGTACCCCAGGCTTAACGCAAAGCAGCAAACAGCCATGTCCTTCATCCTTGGCGAATTGGATAGAACAAGAAGCGTTGCACCTCTCCTCATATACGGACCTTTTGGAACAGGGAAAACTTACACTCTGGCTACAGCAGCAAAGGAGTTGGTCCGTCAGCCTGGAACCAGAGTCCTAATTTGCACTCACACAAATAGGTAAGATTTCAGGCACTCGACAGATTCATTATATAATTATATCAAAATATGTTAAGTGTGGTGCAACATACATTATAAAACCAATAAATCAGTTACTGTACCTTTTGCAAAGATACATTGGTAAAACTTTACTTGATGGGGCACAAATAATATGTACTATTACTTATGTATTAATTAACCACAAACTAAGTCTTAGTTACATACTAATCTCATGTTAATTCATCATTAATGAATCGTGACGCACGTTTTGTCTCAAGCAGTTACTATATCTGTTAATTCTGTAAACCTTTGTGAACTATTGAAGGAACTACTTAAGGAACAAGTCATGAATAACATGTGAAATACTGATCTCATGTTTGTTCATCATTAATAAATTGTGATACATCTTAAGTAGTAACTATATTTGTTTATGATTTGTTCATGATTTGTACTTCAGTAGTAACTGAGTTATTTGTGCTCTATCCAGTAAAGTGTTACCGATATATTTATGATGTTAAATGACAGATGTATTTTACATGAATATTCTGTTTCTGAGGAAATATCTTCCTTTTTTTCCAGTTCTGCAGATTTGTATGTGAAAGATCATTTCCACTTCTATGTTAATGGTGGAAATCTTCAAGCTCGACCTCTCAGGGTAAAAGACAACAAGAAAGGAATGGCTACCAGTGCAACAGATGACATTACGGTACAATACTGTCACCTTTCCAAGGATGGTCAGTTTCTGTTTCCTGACAAGGCCACAGTAGACCAATTCAAAATAGTCATAACCACAGCTGCAATGGCCAGATCTTTCCATGATCTGAAGCTGCCATCGGGTTACTTCAGTCATATCCTGATCGATGAAGCTTCTCAGATGTTGGAGTGTGAAGCTTTGATGCCCCTGAGCCTGGCAGGAAAAGGAACACGAGTGGTTCTGGCTGGAGACCACATGCAGATGGGTCCGAGGCTTTTCTCTCCAGTGGAAGGTCAACACCACAGTCATATTTTGCTTAATCGCCTCTTCCATCACTATAAAGCACTAATAGAACACAATGTTGCTTTGAGCAGCCGAATCATCTTCAACGAAAACTACCGCTCCACTAAGGAAATAGTGGACTTTGTGTCCACTCACTTCTACGTTGGTAAGAGTGATGCCATCAAGGCCAGTGGGGCAGTGGCTCCACACCCCCAGCACCATCCTCTGAGGTTCCAGCATGTTCGCGGCCAGTGCCATTTGGACACTACGACCATGTCCTGGCTTAATCTACAGGAGGCTCAGGTTGTTGTGCAGGTTGTGGAACAACTGGTGAAGGAATGGCCACCACAGTGGGTAAATCGGGAAAGAAGAACAATATGTGTTCTTTCTGAAGGATGCCAGGTAAGTGCTACTGTCCAAGGACATGCAATTATTGTAGAAAGTGAGTAAAGCTCGGTGTGAGTCTCTGCCCTGGATCTATGTGTATGAAGTTCACATGTTCTCCTGTGTTGTCATGCCACTTCTCACACAGCCCGAAAACATGTACAGTAAAGGTGAATTGAAGTAGGTGTGTGCATAGGTGTGAAATTGAATTGGACACAATTGGTATTGTATTGTGTGTGCGCAAAACCATTGTTTTACAAAATATTTATTTTTTAATTTACAGATTACATTTATCCGGCAAGAACTTCGGAAGAGACAGTTAGGAGATGTAACAGTGGAACATTTTGAAAATGTTCAAGGTATTCCCATAAAGCACAACTTATAATATCACTGCCCTTTTGTAATCTTGTATTTTATGTAATTCAGCAAAATATATGTTTACATCATATAATTTGATATTTCTGCATATTCAACATGACAACTATTCAATATGTCGTATAAGTGCATGGATAATATGTGTGTGTGTGTGTGTGTGTGTGCGCGTGTGTGTATGTATGTCTGTGTGTGTGTATGTATGCATACATACACATACATTATATATATATATACACACATTATATATATAACTATTTTTTTTAATAGGCAAACAGTTCCGGGTAGTAGTGATGACCACCGTTCACACTCGAGACAGCCTGCTCTCATCTGACTCTGCTTATCTGGATTTCTTCAATGATGCCCGAGTGCTGAATACTGCCATGACCAGAGCTCAGTCTCAGGTCATTGTGGTGGGAGATGCTGTGGCCCTGTGCATGGTTGGGAGGTGCACGAAGATCTGGAAAAGCTACATTGGGCAATGTATTGGGAAGGGAAGCATGCACCCACCACATCTAACTGTAGATGATATTGAAAAAGATGTGAGGGTAAATGCCAAATTTTTCAAAGAAGCAGAAGAAGACACCAGAGACACAGAATCAGTCACATCTGAGATGAGTGACACTGAAGACCCTATACTGAAGGAGCTCTTGGAAAGCAAAGATGTCAGGATTACTGTCACAGCAGATGGCATCCTGGACATTTTTCCAAGTGAGAAACTCAGAGAATCCAGTGAATCCCCAGAATATGACCAACAACCAGTTCTGAGTTCAGCAGCTCCAGATTCAGAGTGCCTTTTGCTGAGGAATCCACATCGGTTCAAACGCTGTGTTCTGATTATGGAGAGGTTTAATCTAAGCTATGCTAGACCATTGGATGATCCCACTCTCTGTATTAAAATCAAAGGCAGGAAGAATGTTGGCTGCTCTTTTCATAGAGATCACGCTGTAGTAGAGATACTAAATGATGACCCCTGCTTTCCGGAAGGGAGAGTGCTTGATGTTCTGAAGAGAGAAGAGCAATCGAGATTGTATGTCTGCACCATGGATAGACACGATCCTCAGCTGATGGTTCCTATTAACAAAGCTGTCTCAAAAATATTCACTCCATTGTACAGGGACAAACCCAAATATGTTGCTGTGAGAACACCAGATAATGATTACAGGAAGCCAGTGAAGTTTGTGAAAATAAATGAAGAACTAAAGAGAGAAAGCCTTTTTGTTGTCAAGGTCTTGAAGTGGCAAAAAACATTTAGATGTCCCTTAGGCGTTGTAGTGAAGGTCCTTCCAAAGGTGACCTCATTAGAGGCTGGTCTGGAAGTATTAGATATTGAGTACCAACTCAGTAGAACTCTTCCTCCATCTGTCCAAGAAGAAATGAATTGCATGGATATAAATGAAGAGGACCAGAACAGGAAGGATTTTCGTAAATACACAACCTTTACCATTGATCCAGAAGATTCACAAGACATGGATGATGCAATAAGTGTAAGAGATTTAGGCCAAAGATATGAAATAGGAGTTCATATTGCTGATGTTGCTAGTTTTGTTACCATGGACAGTGCTACTGACAAATATGCTCAGAACCTTGGGGTTACTTTTTATTGTCCTGGAAAAGAGCCTGAATACATGTTCCCAAAATGTCTCAGCATAAAGAATTTCAGTTTGCTGCCTAATTGTGACCGACATGCCATTTCTTTGATGACAGAGGTGGACAAGAACACTGACCGGATTGTGAGCAGCCAATTCTATCTCTCTGTGATATGCTCAGACAGAAAACTGTCTTATGAAGATGCTGAGAAAATAATCCAGAGCAACTCTAACAAGAACCTGTCATGTGACACTTTGGAAGGCTGTGTTGCAAAAGCTTGCCACTTTTCAGAAGTACTCAGTAAGGAGAGGAAGCTGGCTGACTGGAGCTATAAATCACCTGATGAAGAAATCCACATGGGAAACAGATCTCACAAAATGATTGAAGAGCTCATGGTCCTGTTTAACAGTTCTGTGGCTGACTGGTTGCTAAGTATTGAAAAGACAAAGAGTTTAACTCCTCTCAGATGTCAGGATAAACCCAACCCAGTGGACGTTTCTCATTTTAAAGAAAAGCAGAGGTCACTGATACCTATGTCCCTTCATCTTTCATACCATACAAATGAGAGTGAAAGTGTTGACAATAGGCAGAAAACTGTGGACACTAGAATCATGTCTCACCACAAACTCATGATTCAAGAAAATAAAGCATCCATGGAACGAACAACTGCTCAACACTCTCCCTTGCAGGCTTCCAGCAATTTCTGCATACTTAGTTCCTGGTTGGAAGACCTTGAATCTGCTGCTCACAAAGGGGATATTCATAAAGTAATTGATATAATTACAACAGACAACATTCATCCAGAGTTGCTGCCTGTTGTGATTGAGTTCACTCATCTTCTGAGTAAGGCTCATGTTCTTCGCTCCAACTCATCAACTCAGTCCAGAGTGGGGCACTATGACCTGCAGCTTGACTCCTACACCTGGGCCTCATCACCCATACGCCGCTACATAGATGTGATTGTGCAGAGGCTCCTGCATGCAGCTGTTGATGACACAAACATCAAATACACACCTACAAAGATTGATTGGCTTTCTATAGACTTTTCTCAGAAATGTATGGAACAACGGGATTATGAAAAGAAATCACAACTTCTAAATACTGCATCGCAGCTGAGCACACAAAGTCTAAGAAAGATATGCTTTGTTGTTGAAGTGCCCCAGAACAGCAAAATGTTTTCTTTATGCTTTCCTTTGAACAATATTTCACTGCCAAACAAAATGACCCTAATGTACAAGGACATGCAGCTGATAGCACAGCCAGAATTCGATGAAGAAAGTCAATGCATGATACTGAAATGGGTGCGAAGGATTTATTCCTTCAATAAGAATCGGTCACCTTTTTGTTCAAGACACCCCACGGCTACTGAAACGACATCCATTCTAGCAGACTTGTGGAAAGATATTCTTTCATCAATAAAAGCAGAAGAATGGGAGAATGTGCTTAAACTGACCAAGGAAATCCGCTCAGGCATTGTTAAAGATGACAGCAAGCAGCCTGAAAGGCTAACAAGTGATAGTCACTACGCTGATGTGTCTCTGAAACTGAAGGCTGGTAAGACAATGGAAGTACAACTTGGTTCAGATACAGACAGAGGGTTGCTGGTCCCTGTGGTACAACTGTTGGTTGTTCACCCTGGATTTGAAATTTGCCTGGAACATGTAAGGAATCCAGTGCAATGCTTTTCCCAGTATGCACCCCGATCTACAAAGAAGCACTACGACACCTACATGGAATACCAGAAAATCTGGAAACCCCTTTGCGAAATGGAGTCAGCCTCCAGTGCTGTGGCAGAAAATGACAGCATTATCTTTGAAGATATAGGCATTACTTTTAAAAAGGACAGTAAATGTAAGAATCTAGTTGGATTTTTTCAACTTTCGCTAGAGAACATGAAGCAGTGGTCCATTGAATGTGATCTGAAGAACTGCTTTTTGTGTATTCGACTGAGAAACCAAAAACAAAATGCCAGACCAGAGAAGCTATCAGACCTTGTAGATCCCATGTCCTACACCTGGATTGCTCACGGAATAACCACTAAAATCACTGATGAGGATGAATCCAAGAAACTCTCCTATGTGCAAGTTAACTTCCGCGTCAATCACCTCACTTTCAAAAATAACCCGGAAAGTATCTTCAAGAAGGATACCAGATTCACTCTGGAGTTAATTCCTAAGCTGCTGCCTGATGTGTAAGTTCTATGCTATATATTCATTACTACTTTAAATAAAAAACTGATGTAAATAATGAAACTAATGTAATGAAATTTTACTGGTTCTTGGGTAGACAGCAACCAAGGACAATGAGGACAGCTTGCAAATAACTTAAAACCATCCAATGCAACTTCATATCCAAACATTCACTTAAATGTTCTTTCAAAATGATTTTGTAATATACAATGGGGATGTCTAAAATGTGTAGTTTATTTTAACTCCAACTTTGAATGCTGATGATTGTTATTGAAGTGGCTGTTTAAATTTCACCATTTTCAGGCGCAAAGAGGTAGCCATTTACCAACTTGCCCAGGCCAACCTGCTTGTGCAGAACATTGCAGTTGGCAGGGAGACATACCTCAGAAGTGAGTGAATCATAAGGGAGTGATACAGTAAAGTGACCTGCTGGATCAGTGGGCAGCACTGCAGCCTCACACTTGCAGTGTTGTGGGTTTCATTAATTGATTAATTGATTGTTTGATTGATTGATCGATTATGCATCCAACTTCCAAGCAGGTATCCAATAGAACAGTGTCTTATAACCTAATTCTCATACCGGGAGCTGGGAGGGAGTAAAACCATGAACTGTCTGGGGGTCCTCAAGGACCGGGTTTGGAAACACCACAACAGAAGCTCCAGGTGGGCAGGCATATTATTGGCATCATAGGGACACTCTGGATGGGATTTCGGTCCACCACAGGGCACAAGGTGTGGGAGACCCTGGATGGGATACCGGTCCACCACAGGGCACAATGCATGGGACACCCTGGATGGGATACCGGTCCACCACAGGGCACAATGCGTGGGACACCCTGGATGGGATACCGGTCCACCACAGGGCACATACACTCAGTCGCATACTATGGGTAGTTAATAGGTGCCAGTACTGTATATGTAACAGGTTGTCTTTGTACTCTGAGAAAAAAACACCCAAAACCCACATAACGTGGAAAAAACATGAAACCCCACACTTAATGTGGGAGTAGGACATGAACCACTAACACTTAAGGTGTGAGACAATAGTATTACTCACTGACCCACTGTCCCTACTATTTTTGTTGTTCATAAAATTTATAAGTATGTTCTTATTTCTATAGGTGTTCTAAGTAAAAGATGGAAATCACAACTGACAAATAAGCTAGAGCACTTGCCTGCACCTAATGACAGCCAGAAGAAAGCCATACAAGAAGCTCTGGAAAACCAATTCACTCTCATACAGGGCCCCCCAGGTAGTACACTCTACGGCTGTTTCTGTTGTGTTGTCCAATAAACAGTATAAATTAAGGAGTTTTATTTGCAAATCTACAGCTGAGACTTATAGCTCAAATAGATATAATATCACACTTGCGCTTTTGATGGCCTGTTACACACTCAATACCTTGGGTTGTGGAATTTCTTTCAGGAACCGGAAAAACTGTGGTTGGAGTCTATCTCATTTATTGGTTCTTCATGTTAAACAAAAAGAAAACAGAAGAGGAGACAGCAGACAGAGGAAAAGACATGAAGAAATCCTGTATCTTATACTGTGGGCCCTCCAATAAATCAGTGGATGTTGTTGCTAGTAAGCTAATGTCTGTGCCTGGTTCTTCTGCGGTTTATAAGATCAGTATATCCAGTCCCAGCGATTCACAGTCAGGATTTGTATAACATGAAAAGGGAAAATATATTATATAGTATAATAACTGCAGGTAACACTTTGATTGCACGGATATGAATAATGTAGGAGTACACGCTTACTTAATCCATTAATTAACCAGTAACTAGGTGTTTTTGGTGCCATTGGCACTCCAGCCACCATAAAAAACTGACACTGGTCCATCCGGACTAGTGTGGTGCTGAGGTATCACCCACCGCACAGCTGCACTCAGGTTCTCATCCCTGAGGTGGTTCGTCGTGTGGTGGGTGCGGCAACGCGTCATCAGCGGATGCTTCTTACCCTTTAAGTACCGATCCCATGTTCATTCATGATTAATAAATCATGACAGTTCATGTATTTCACAGGGAAACCTGTATTAGTTCATGATTTGTTCTTGAGTAGTAGATGAGTTGAGTAATTTTGCCCCCTCAACTGAAGTCTTGCCATTATTAACTAATTAGTTAACTATTAATTAATATAGTGCCTGAATGGAATACATGAACTTGGTAATGATATACAAACTCGGGATCAGTACATAACTAACACTTAGTTACTGGTTAATTAATGCATTAAGTACTACATTATTAATGTCCCCAAGTAAAACGTCACCATTATATTATCACTGAAAAATATGGCAACCCTTTAATTGGAATATTGCTCTTTTCTATTGCAGAGCAGCTCGTGAAGTTCCAGCATGTTCTGAGACCACTAAGAGTATACAGTGAGCAGATTGAAATGGTGGAGTTCCCTTACCCAGGAAGCCACCTCAAACTCTCACGCAGGGCTCTGAGGGAAGGAAGGCCCAGCGATGACCTCACGTATGTTCAACCTTTTGTCTGCATTCATATTTTTAATGGAAGTGCAGCTTAAAGTCACTTAGTTGTGCAACAGTTATCTAAAATACATCACCAGTCAAAGGTTTTTGAACACACTGAGATTTTCTAAATTTGCATGTTAATCACTTAACATTTACTAAAAATATACTCAATATTCTTTGCTAACAAAATAAATTTTACAGTAAGTTCACCATTTGAGTACCTTTATTAGCAAGAAAATGTCATATCTTTTATTCATCAAAGTAACCTCCTCTAGCAGTTATAACAGCACAGAAATTCGAGGCATTCTTTCTACAAGGGACATTAAATACTGCTCTGTTTCATGGGATGACACAGTTAAGTAGTGCATTTAAAGTTAAAGGACAGCCTAGAATTTGACTGTGCCATCACCAGTTAATAGGATGTTAGACATGCACTGTTACATACTTTTTCCATGTTTTAAAGGAAACTTGTTTTTTTGACTTATATTTTCATTTATAGCTGTTCACTCAACTTTCCAATGTTTAACACAAATAAAAAATCTGCAGTTTATTAAATCAATGGAAAAGTGGTAAAACCCTGTGGTGTGCAAACACTTTCGACTGGTTGTGTATGTGTATAAAGTAATTTATTGAAATGTATCTGCATTAGTGGCTCAGTGATTGGCACCATGCCAGGGCTGTGGGTTCAGTTCTCAGTCCCATTTCAGTGGGTGTGCAGTTTACATGTTTGCCTGGGACTCCTCTGTGAACTACGATTTTCTCCTACTGTCCAAAAAAATCTAGTTGGGTAAACTCATGAATTGCCCATAGTGTGTGATTGTGCGCCATGAGATGGACTGCTGTCCTGCATAGGTGTCCTCTGCCTCATTCCTTGTGCTTCCTGGGATACATCTTACCCCACTATGACCTTTTGCTCTTTGGAAGTTATATATGTGAGTTATATATATATATGTAGATGACGTTAAGGTTAAAAGTCTCTGCTCTGGAACCGAGTGAGATCTAAAATGCATAGAAATGATTTCTAGGTCAATCACACTGCATCATCAGATACGGAGACCTGGGAACCCATTCTCAGCTCGAATCCGGGTGTTTGATGACAGGATTAAAAGTAAGGAGGAAATCACTGATGTTGAAGTCGAAAGGTAAATTGAAGGAAGCACGTCTCTTCATAAATCATGTGTGCCACCCTGATACCTCCACAAGACAAGAAATACCATAAAAATGTAAAATCTATTATAGAAACTAGATGAAAATGACCAACAGTGTACCTATTAACCAAAATTTTGATTGGTCAGATTTACACAGTTTTTTAAATTGACATAAGAAACTCCCTAAAAAGGCACACAGTGTTAATTTATCTTTCAGTAATTATTAGTGGAACCTCTCCTGTGGTACCATCCAATATTTTTACTAACATTTTTTTCAGCTACAAAATTCTTCTGAACCAAGCTCGCCAATTTGAGCTGGAAAATCATGATGTCATCTTGTGCACCTGTACTGCTGCCTCAAACCCAAACTTCACCAAAAAATTGGCCGTGCATCAGATTATAATTGATGAGTGCGCTATGGCAACTGAGCCAGAGGCCTTCATACCACTGACCATTCATAAACCCAAACAGGTTTGTTCTTCCCATATAAATGGGAAGTTATTCAAAATATGTTAAAGTACACACTCCCTATTGCATCTTTTCTACCTGGTGCCATCTCTTCTTAAGGTGTTGGGTTTATACCGATCTTTCTTTAGCATATTCTCCTGTCATCTCTTCTTTGCTACTTCCTTCTGCTGTTTTTGTGATTATGTTGTCTTTCATTTATGTATTTAATTTTCTGGGAGTACCAACCATAACTCTCAGAATGTTCTCTTTTTCTCGCAAGTATGGCCCTTTCCAGATTTTAAACTGAAAATATTACTTTCTGTTAATGCATGCAACATTTTCATGACTTCAGATTGTTTTGCTTGGGGACCACAAGCAATTACGGCCCGTTTTGCAAAATGATCTTACGAGGAAGTTAGGAATGGAGAAGTCTTTGTTTGAACGTTACGTGGACAATGCTCTCATGCTGGATACACAATACAGAATGGTAAGCTGGTACTCGCTGAAAGATATCAAAATGCTCAATGCCATGTCTGACATTGTTGAGTCTCGTTTCAAATCCAGCTGTACAGTTTAAAAGGGTTGGACACTGCATGACCTGTGAAACATCAATAAATGTTTTTAATTATCCGTAGTATCGATGGACAATGTTGGAACACTCTAATGAATTGAAATGAATTAATCGAAAGCCGTCTAGCTAGGGTCTGAGATGACCTTCGGGATTTAGCATCTTTGCGGCCTTTTTTTGTTTTGTTTCTTTTTTAGCAAGAGAGCATATGTGAATTCCCTTCAAATGAGTTCTACAATGGTCAACTGATGACTGGAATTGGCCATAAACCCAGCATGCTGATGACTAAATCTCAACGGCCCACTGCTATCTTATTTGGACACGTTGAAGGGAAGGAGGAGAGACTAGTTGTCTCCACAGAGCAAGGGAATGAAAACTCAAAGGCAAATTCTGAGGAGGCTGAGCATTCGGTAAGCTAACGTTCACTGCGCATACGGCACTGTGCAGATGTCTTAGGCAGTCAAAGAAAATGTTTGCAGCTACTTATCTGGGTAGTAAGAATACATTTGCTCTGGAAAAAAAAAAACAGGAAAGCACAAATTAAGATTAGAACATGCAGAAATTCATAGAAACGCAACTCAGTGACGTATTTATCAGCCAAACAAGGGGGCAGTGGGTGAGTCAAAACTACAGGGGTGTAATTTGATGATTACTGCAAATTCTGGTGTGACTTTAGGAGAGGTTCTGAAATGGCTAAGCTGACACACTTTGACAAATAATATCTAATAATATACATTATAAAAAACACATAATAAAAACATAAAGGTCATTTAGACATCTTAACTTTTGGCTGCCTGAGGCTTTTGCACAGTACTGTGCATATGCATGAGTACTCATACATGGTTATGCAGCATGCATGCAGTTCGCATTGCTTATTAACTTAAGTTTTGCTGTTTCTTTAAGGTTCGTATAGCTTCACTTCTAATACGTCATTCTGGGATACAACCTGAGAGAATTGCCATTCTAACACCATACAATGCCCAGGTGGCAAAAATTAATGAAATCCTGTCCAAAAGAAACATTACAGATGTCACTGTAACTACCATCACGAAAAGCCAAGGTATTATTATTATTTATTTTTATTTATTATTATTATTGTTATTATTGTGATTATTAATGCAGCCAGACCCTTCTTCTTCCAGAGTTTATTCTCTTTGCATAAAGGGAGTCACACCTAAGATTTCTCTCAGAGTGGTTCAACTCCACTGCAAATTGGTTGAAAGTAATATTGATTACATTGATTACATGTAATGTACATTTTAGTGACACATGACATCCATACACTTCATGACATCCATGCATTTTGATTGGTCAAAAATGGGGGAGGCACAGTGGTACAGTGGTTAGCTCTGTCGCCTCACACCTCTGGGGGCTTCGAGTGTAAGTGAATGGTGTGTGCGTGTGGACTGAATGGTGTGTGAGTGAATGCTGTGTGCGTGATTGGTGTGTGAGTGAATGGTGTGTGCATGAATGGTGTGTGCGTGTGCCCTGCGATCGGTTGGCACTCCGTCATGGCTTGTTCCCTGCCTTGTGGCCATAAGCTCCAGACCCCTTGTAACCGTAACCCTGAATAGGACAAATGGTTACAGAAATTGGATGGATGGGCAAGAATGATTTCACCTTCATGCCAGGGAATAGTTCCTCTCAGCAACTACTGTAAATCACTTACTTTAACTAATATGATATTGGCTCCCCAACTATTTTGGTACTTCCCAAGGTCAACATGCACCCCCGATCAACTTTTGACTTTTAACTTCTCATTGCAGTGCTTCCCAGTTTCTCAAATTAACCAGGTCTTTTGTTGAACTTCTGTCTCCACACCTGGGATGTTTTCAAAAGATTGAACTTGTCCTTCTGTTGGCCTTACTTTCTTTTCTTTTCTACACTCTGTTTAGCAGACTTGGTAGGCTCATTAACAATCTCAGTGTTTTCATTCCTGCATTGTAATCCTTGCATAAGCATCTTCATATGTTTTTATCTTTTTTTTTATCTCTTAGTACCTGGTAAATCAATTGAATCAGTTTGCTTGTTAATGACATGGCTATATCATTTTCTTGGAATCAAATCAATCTTTTCTTCCACAAGCCTCACACCTCCAGTGATGTCAGTTTTGATTCCTACCTCTTGCTCCGCTTGTGGGGTTTGCTTTCCCCTTGGTCATGTAAAATTCCTTCTACAGTCCAAAAACATGTTGAGTTATTGCCTCTAAATTTGTGTCCTGTGATGGACTGACATTTTGTCAATGGTGTCCTCTGTTTTGTGCCTTGTCCTTCGTGGGAGGCTGTAGGCTGACCACGACCCAGTACAGGTGCAGTGGTCATGGAAGATAGATGTGGGGGTGTAATACACTGATGATATCATACGACGCATCTGTTCAGAGCACAGTATCATCCTGAAATATAATGTAATTTGACCTCTGAATTAGCTATAGCTGTTGGCCAGTCCTTACAGGTTTTCTCCCTTGTCACAGGAAGCGAATGGCGCTATGTCATCATGTCTACCGTGTGCTCCTGTCCACAATCAGAGATTGAAACTGAACCCACCCGAACGTGGATAGTGCAAAAGCTGGGCTTCGTTATGGATCCCAACCAAGTCAATGTCGGCATCACCAGAGCACAAGAAGGACTCTGTATTTTAGGTAAAATAACATTACTGAGTATTAGCAATGTGTCTTACTTCTGTTATTGTTTTAATAATGATGTTAAACAAGTTTTCCATTTAGAACTCATAAAATGATCCATTTTGGTCAGATTGATTAGTACAAGAGACTAGAGATTAAACTTTGTTGTATGTTAATATATTGTGACAAGTGCTTCATATATCCTTTGTAGGCAACAAGAACTTGCTAAGATGCAGCTACCTTTGGAGGAGATTGCTGGATCATTACTGCAGACATGACTGTGTGGAGGATAATGCAAAGGACATTTGGGTCCAAAGCAAAACTGTGAAAACAAAGAAGAAATCCAACAAGTTCAGCCGTCAGATGAAGTAAAACATTCTTCAAAATCTCTGGAGGTTATCACCAAGATGGCACGCCTTTTTTTACCTTCAAAAACTGCTCTTGGTTTTTAATGAATGGTTCTCAGATCTCTCCTTGGGGACTCCCCCAGCCACCCATACGTGTTCTTTTCCACCATTGATCAATTAACAGAATAGTGAGCAGTTCATCAACTGCATCAAATGGTCTGGTGGTAGAATATGAAGTGTACCAAGACAATATGTACAATGGGAGTTTTCAGGAGTTTTAACAACCCCTCGTTAGGAATAAGGTCTGAGTAGATGATGCATAGGTGGACACTGGGTGTAAACAATGGAACACCTGTCAGTGATTTGGAACATCTGTGTTTGTTTAATAGTCCTCCCATTAGGCTGAGTTGTAAACAGGAGTGGAGGCGAGGGTGTGCTCAATAATGGACTAACAGACAAAAATTAAGTAATTGTGGAGTATTTACTATATATAAGTATAAAAAAGTGTGTTGGAGTTTGCTTGGTTAAGCAGGGATGATATGAAAACCATCCTCACTAATTTATACAGGGAATTTGGAGGTCGGATAAACATCATTATGTAATGACTGTGTACATTGTAATAACTGCACATAATGTAATAAAATAATGTTATAAAAAGTCATGTAACAATCTGCAAATAATGTAATAAATATGGTGAGTGCATAATGTAACAACTTATTGCACATAATTTAGTAAGCTTTTACATTATGAACTTAGTATAAATGTTTTTGTTAGAAATGTAATATATTGACATATATTGTAATTACTAAATAAAATTGCATGCTTTAAGGTCCAGTAAGTGCAGTTTATAGGTAGCTTAAATTCCACCCACCCCAACCCTCATATCATGGCCTGCATGAGCCACATTTCAATTCTCCCCCATGTTTACAAGCATCAAGTCACCATTGATATATAAACCATGTACAACTGTTGATTGTTTCTTTTGTGGATTTTAGGTGTTTGTGTACTGAAATGTAGTACCCGTTCCCAGAATCCACCTCAGAAACGGGAACAAGAATGCAGTTTTGAACCATTTTTAAAAAGCAATACTAATTAAATGGGCATTATTTTCCACCGGTGCAAAGTCTGACGCAAAGTAGTTTTGCAAGTTTGTTTCCAGCGCAGTGCTCATTTTCACGCCATGTGCACGTCATCAAAATAGCGAATGATTTTGGGCCCACTTTCCGCTCGTAGCAGTGGTTTTTAAATGAGGCCCGGCCAGGCGCTGTCACGGCGAGCGAGCGGGGAAGCAGGTAAGCTGAGCCGTGAATGCGTCAATCGGGGTTTATTCAGGAACCGGGCAGACGGGAGCACACAGCATACTAACATCAATGACGGATCTGGGGAGATGGACTAGAACGCGGACTATATACACAGGACTACAAGCAGGAAATGCCAAACAGCAGGTAAACGGTAGGATTCCACACGGGGTTAACAAGGTAGGCGTGGTCCACATGAGAGCGATACAGGCTGGGCGTGACAGGTGCATGTCGACGCATTGCTATTTTAACGAAATGACATTGTGCATTTGACCAACAAAACTCCGTATAACGTCAGTGGCACAGTGTTATTTAAGCAATGCGTTTTAAAAACATGGGGGTGCATGATGCTTTTTATTGACACACGTCTTGTTCTGCTTGAGGTGCACTAACAGTTTTTTTTGTTATTTTATTTTATTTAATTTATATATGCTTTATTATACGGTATATCTGGTCCTTTCACGTAATTATACTATTTAATGAAGCACCAGAAGAAAAACAACATATATTAAGTAAAGAACTGTTTAGTTTATATTTTTCGAACTGCAAACCCAAAATTAGAATAAAAAAACTTACAAGAATAATTAAAGAATAATTAAGTCCCCGTTCCCAGCTGCTGCTCCTGTTCAGCAGCAAGCTTCCGTTTTCCCCGTCTTCTGACATCATTATACTGCTTTCGGCCCTGCGCAGATGATCTGGTGATGCCAGAAAAAGAGGACATACTCCCTGCATCCTCATCCCACACCCACTTCACCTCGATAGGCTTCAGTGGAGCAGCGTTGCTGACGTGCTCATGCCTTTTCACCTCGCACATGAGTGACCTGGCCTGCCTGGCAAACGCGCCATTGTAATACGATTAGTCCATTTACCCTTCTATTATACACTCCAACTGCCTCTTGTTCTGTTCCCGTGTTAGTCTTTGTTGTATAAAAGTGCTTCCTGGTCCCGTGCTCCCCATTCCTGTTGTGAACATTGTGACTTCTTACTGTCTGCATTTCTTTGCCTGTATCCTTCCCCAGTTTAGTCCTCCTGGTTGAACCCCTCGAAGTTCCGTTTGGTTTCTGCCCCAGTTCCATTCTATTTGGCTTTGGGTTTAAATAAAACCCCTGTCAGTTTTGCCCCTATGCCTGCTTCTGTGTGCTTCGTCCTGCATGTCGTGACAGGAAGGATGAGGAAGTTGGCAATTTACTAGGTATTTTGGGGAAATGAATCAGGCAACACACAAAGTAACATAATAAGACAGTGTAATATTTTCTACTGCAATGCAAAAATACGGAAGCCCAATGTTTTCCCTTCGCACATGTGGTCGAGCAAAAATTATGAAGCTATTAGTTAAACGTTTAGAAAACACTCCCCCCCCCAAAAAAATAACAGAATCCACTTTACTTGAATAAAGAGAGGCTAGTTCGTTAGTCCTATGAGACCATGCCTTTAAAGAATTAAAGTGGTGTTGTGGGGTGAACTTGAAGAGGGCTGTACAAGAAACCCCTTCAACATCACACAGTTAAAGTGATCCTGCATGGAGAAATGGGCAACAGTTTGTCCAGGTCAATGTAAAAAGCTGATAGACTGATAGTTATAAAAAATCTGCCAAAGGGGGCAATGCCAGGCATTAAATGTAAGGATGTACTTGCTATTTCCAAAAAGAGAAACATGACATTTATGTGGAATTTTGTTAAATAAATTATTTCAAACTCAAACATTCATGGGTTTTGTTAGATTACATCACTTTGTATCTATCCAAACTCTGCAAATGAAGATTAAATATTTGTTTGTTCAAATATCTTGTAAAAGAGATATTTCTCAAGTTGTGTACTTACTTTTTCACAAGCCTATATATGTATGTAGATGTATATTTACACAAATACACTTACTGGCCACTTTATTAGGTACTTCTGTCCAACTGCTTGTTGAAGCAAATATCTAATCAGCCAATCATATAACAGCAACACAGTGTATACAGTCATGCAGATACAGGTCTTGAGCTTCAGCTAATGTTCACGTGAAACACCAGAATAGTGAAGAAAAGCAATTTATGTGACTCTGAATGTGGCATGGTTGATGGTGCCAGACGGACTGGTGCATTTTGAGAAACTGCTGATCTACTGGAATTTTCATGCACACTATCACTATCTCTGGGGTTTACAGAGAATGGGCCAAAAAAAGAGCTTTCAGAGGATCTACGATCAGGAAATGTTGATTTACATAAAGCTAGAAAGGGTTACAAAGTGATTTCAAAGACTTTAGAACTTCACCAGTCTACAGTTAGGCAAGCGATCTACAAATGGAAACACTGCAAGGAGGGTGATGCAACAGGATAATGACCCAATACACTGGAGCAAATCTACAACAGAATGGCTTCAGGAAAACAAAATCCGCCTTTCAGAGTGGCCAAGTCAGAGCCCAGACCTCAACCCAACAGAGATGCTATAGAATGACTTGTAAGCCGCACACATGACACGTCCAAAGAATATGACAGAGCTAAAGCATTTCTGCCAGGAACAATGGGCCAAAATACCCACTGAACGATGTGCAGGTCTGATTCACAGGTACAGGAAGTGCCTGGTTGAGGTTGTTGCTGCCAAGGGCGGTGGGGGGGGGGGTCGGTCAACCAGCTCTTAATTCCAAGGCTTCACTTACTTTTTCCACTAGCACTATGAGTGTTTTATGGTTGTTCAAATCACATTTTATGACAAATTAATGCAGAAAACCATGAAATTTCAAAAGGCTCACATACTTTTTCTTGCCACTGTAAGTTACTATACAATGGTTATTTTCAACTAAGTAAAAGGTGTGGTGCTTATCAGTTTCCTTGTAATTTCTTAAACAAAATAGACATAACAGCTGAGAAATACAGTAGTGGCTCTGACAGAAAATATAAATCATATCCATGCATTAGCCTCTCCTGGGAACAAGGAGCACAAGTGGGAACCAACCCAGGGCAGGCGCTGACACACCTCAGGGTGCACACGCTTACAGGGCCAACTTAGAACTGCCAAATAACCTAGCATGCACACTTTTGGACTGTGGGAGGAAACCGGAGCCCCCGGTGGAAACCAACGTGAACATGGGGAGAGCGAGTGAACTCCACACAGAAAGGTCCTATGCCCAACCCAGGGATCTAACCCAGCACCTTCTTGCTGTGCGGCAGAAGCACTAACCACTACAGCACCATGCCGCCCACTGATGGATTTGCTAAACAAAATAAGTATTAATTTGCATTCACTTACAGGGCATTCACATCTCCAGTTGTTAAGACAAAATCACCATATCTCTGGGTGCAATACTGAATACTGTTTGATACAATTAACTGTAATTAATTACTAATTATTCGCTAGCAAAATCTTAGTTTTATATCGGCAATAAGCTTGAACCATCTTCTATACCAGCTTGTCCCATGCAGGGTCCTGGGGAGCTGATCCTATCCTGGAAGCTACTGGTGCAATACTGGGAATTACCCAGAACCGGGCATTTGTGAGTGTGTGCGTGCGTGTGTGTGTGTTTTTTGTGTGTGTCAAAATTAAAAGTGTACTAAATCAGGACTGGCTATCTGCAACGTGAAAAACAGAAATTACCAATATTCTAAATATGCATAGCCTACATATTATACGTAGGAGCTGATGAGAACATGTCTGTGTATTCGCATCGTTTATTTTAAATTTCTTTATTATGTTGCAGGAGGGCAAAGTTCGTCGGAGTTATGATTGTGCAGCGGTAGGAGTGTTTAATTTGTACTACGTAAAAACGCTGAAACCGAAACTATCATGATTACTCGGAGAAGCGATACCTAACAAGCCACACGCAAAGCAACGACTTCGTACTCCTTATAAGATACGGTACCCATTGCCAATGTGAATATAAACTGTTATTTTGAATGAACAGAATGGCATTCAATGGAGCGAGTTTTTAAGCTGTCTTTTTTTCGCTGACTTGGTAATCATAACAAGCTTTATACGTAAGTTCACATTTATTTATACAGGTGATAAATAATGCATTTTGTTCTTATGCGGCGTACGTGTACAACAAAAAACACTGATGTAGCGTTTCCAATTTTACGAGGTGTCGAAATGGTCATCATACCGATCGTTTTAATTGTAATCATATCCATTGACGGTTTAGCGAACAAAACAGCTTTCATTAGTTTGTATAAGTGCATTTCAATCACATTTACCTGAGCTTACACTCTGTATTGGATTTAAGAAAATGTTACTATAATATTTGTTATAATAGGCTAATAATTATTAATACGAATACATTGTTAGTAATGAGAATAGGGTTGCTTTTTGCGTTCACGAAAGTGGCTTTATCTATGATTCGGGAAAACAAGGTTGGCTGTATATAAAGAACAATGAGTCTGTGTCAGTGGCACGAGCCAATTTTTTTTTATTTCTAAATTAGATTGAATTGTGTCATAATCTTAATCATCAGTACTGGCTCATGCCAAACTGTCAACTATGCAGTACGCTTCCTGTCCGAATATACTAGCAAAATGTTAAGATCTGGAATTTTTGAAGTATAGAAATCACGTTGCTTAGTTTTCTTTTTTCACAAAATTACAAAATCAATTGACGTCAGTTCAATTTGACGTTGTTTCACCAATTTAGTCACTGGGTCTCGAGGCGATCATTTCTACAAGTCTTTCATTCTCACCGGCCGGGGTGCAATGACTTATAGACCACCAATCATAAGCAGTAAGCAGAAAAATGCTTTGGATTAAATTGCAGAAGACTTTGAACATACCACGGGGTTCGAACAGCTTAATAGATCAATTAAAAGCGGTTATGTGAGTTTCTTTGTACCATTATAACGTTACAAGATGACGTCAAACAGGGACAATACTGCAAAATGGAAAACTGGATTTGAGAACGGAGAAAATATGCCCATGTTTAAGTTTGGATATAACTACATTTGCTAGGAATCTGCTTCTGTAACAATACGTGTAGGTGCCTACCCTTTGTCTAAAGGATCTGATTTGCTACAGAACAAATTATATTTTAAGTATTGCTGGATTGTGCTGGAAATGACCAACTTCAGCGATGGTTGAGTTCCGTAGTGTTTAATTTTAAAGTCAATAGAAATAAATCAGTGAAAAGTTTTAAAGTCCATTTTAGTGTCTCCCCCCATCTTGGGCCCTCCAAAAAGATACGGTGTTCTTAGCTTCTAAAGCCAAGGACACATTCCAGTGTTTTTCCAGAACACTGTGTCTCTGCTTAGACCTAACAAACCTGATGGTCCCATATGAAAAACAACCAGTTGTTGAAGGTCACAGAGTGTGGAGAACACTGAACACGAGTACGGGAGAATCGGAAGGTTCCAAATATGTAAACATATTGTTAGGAATACATGATTCAAAATACATGGGTTCCCATAGTACTGTAGCTGCCGGTGTTTGTGAATGTTTGATGGTTCCTAAGTGTTGAAGAGACAGCCGTTTTCCCCCTGTTTTTGTTTCTTTTTGTAGGCTCCCAGAGAAACAAAAGTGACCTTTGTGCAACTTTGTCAATAAAATAGGTAACACATGTGTACTCAGGTTATTTAAGAACCAGATTTTGGTTCCCTTTTGATCTAGATAAAGTTTAACAAATTTGTGTTCGTATTACGTGAAATCAAAACTATGATGATAACACGGGAAAATGATACTTAACAAGCTACATCCATTATACAATAGGGGCATTTCATATTGATATACAAGATAACACCCCCCTTGCCACACGATTTTTGGTGGTTTATTTTTAGATGTTTTACAGTATAATAGTTATACAGTATATTAGTTATACAACAAAGTTTTGGGACATTTAATTAAATTTTCATTGATCGTGTTAGGAGTCTTCTGTGATGTCACAGTGCTTAACAGACAAAGAATGGGAAAACTCATTGAAACCTCAGTTTGTGGCCCATGTTTTTGCTCCGCTTTATATTTGACCTGGCTGGGTCCTCAGGTAACCCAATTAGTTTAATGCCGCTGGCCTTGGTTAGTTTAAATGCATATTAATTAAGTCAGTAGATGGGGAAAGAGGGTGAGGAGGAATGTTATGGTAACAGTGTTCCACTAATCCGCCTCAGAGGGCCGATTGCCCCGCTAGTCCGCCTCAGAGGGCCGATTGCCCCGCTAGTCCGCCTCAGAGGACCGATTGCCCCGCTAATCCGCCTCAGAGGGCCGATTGCCCCGCTAGTCTGCCTCAGAGGACCGATTGCCCCGCTAGTCCGCCTCAGAGGACCGATTGCCCCGCTAATCCGCCTCAGAGGGCCGATTGCCCCGCTAGTCTGCCTCAGAGGACCGATTGCCCCGCTAGTCTGCCTCAGAGGACTGATTGCTCCGCTAGTCTGCCTGATCTGGCACATATTCATTTACTGTATTCAATTTAATCCCACTCTCCTGTCCTGTCCTGATCTCTGTCAGTCTTCTGACCAGTCGTCTGTTGCCCTGTTCAAAAAAGTGAGATTTTTTGACAAGAGCAATGACTCGACAGTTGAAATAACTTCTGCAATATATGGCTTGTACTGACTTCCTGAACTGTGGTCATAGTTTAATCATCAGAAAAAACTCCATATTTAAATTCTGTAATGATAGTGTTCTTCCATTGTTCAAAAATATCAAATGTATGGTATTAGTATAACAAAAAAGTATCTATATCATATATAAAAGAGACGGAATCCATGAAGTTGTCCTAGATTGTAGCTGGATTGTAGCTTTGTTTATGTTGGAATTCACCCTAATTCAAATCTGCTGCCATGGTTACATCCTGTCAGCAAGAGAAAACCAGATACAATATTGTATGCATGTCATTTACATTGAAACAATATATATGCAATGTAATGCAAATTCACAGCAATAGCAGCAAAACTGATGCTACATAATGAATAAATAAAAATAAAAAATACAGCTATATAAATTTAATTGGCATCTTTGTTTTCCAAGCAAACTTTCAGACATTTTTTTCTTTTCTCTTTTTGATGACATTTACCCTAGGCAATGTCTTTTAGAAGACTAAAATTTGAGAATTTTACTTTTTAGTAAATATACAAAAAATAAATGCAATATATGTAATGTGAATCTAACAAGTCATGCCATGACATGCGGAAATTCCTGGTTTTAAGTAACAAACAGCGATTAGCATCAATGAGCATCATATTTTAAAACCTGGAAAAGGAAACCAGAAATGCAGGTTTCAAAACAAGAAAAGTGGGACAAATTGTCACTACACAGTTAGGTAAAGATGGCGACCAGTGATAACGAAGGCTGTCAAAATGAAAAGGAAAATAGCATGTTTTCTATATCATGACCAGATGTAGAATGTGAACTTTTGCAGGTCATCTGTCATGAATCCATCCATTATCATGAATCATTCTCATGTAAAATATGCAACTGTTTGTATGTAATAGAAGAGAACTCTGGAAGCTTTTCATTATACAAAGGTCAGGTGTTTGGAGTAAAATTCTTAGATTTGTAATGAAGATACGTCTTCAAACTGTATTTACATTTAGTTATTCAAACAGACATTGTTTTTGTTTATTATAGCCCAATCCTTGTCTTATTGTCCTCATATCTTAATAGATTTGTGGCAAGCAGAGTGGCTCGCTAATTAATACTGCAGCCTCACATCACTAGAGTCATGCATTAATTCTGTCCTTTTCCCTGGCTGTGTGTGTAAAAGCAAACATTTTAAGTGGTTTCCGATAACAAAATTGTGAATTTTTTACTCTAAGTCAAAACCAGCTGACTCAGAGGATATAATGTAATACCAAAATCCATTTTTTTAGTATGAGCCAACATACTAAAGTTGTTAATTTTTTTCTTGTTTCTTTTAATATTTGTTTCCTTCAAATGTAACTCCTGGCCATTTGTGCTTGGTTAGCAAATGCTCATTTTCACTACTAAAACACATATTTTGCCAATGTCTTTAAGTATGTCATGTCTTTTTTTCTCTAGATAAGACCGATTTGAAACTGGAATCTTATATTGTGCATCTTCTGCCCGTTTGCCCTTCTCCAAATTCAGCAAGAACCTCCTCTGAATACCTGGTTATGCTAAATGGATGCAGCTCGAAGAAGGCAGTGGGTGTTTTATTCCAAATGTTTTTTTCATTTCTTACAACCATTGATTACACTGTAATCTGGTGATGCTGTCCAGCGCAACAAACATGACAGCTGCAGAAAAAGACATATCCATTCTAAAGACACTTCTGCAAATATGTGACTTGAAAATCGCTTGCTCCACATGTGCCAGTAAAGAGAATGAAATAACATATTTGCTGAGAACCATTGAGCATCAGTGTCATGGCGATATACTCTTAGCCAAGGCTAAGGACAGCGGCAAAAAATGGAGATATATCTCCCGTCGGCCTCAGTTTCCAAACCCCAGCAAATACTGCGTGTGCTATTTTTTTGTGGAAGGACAAGGATGCACCAAACACCAGAATCGGTGTACCTTCGCCACGAGTAATGAAGAGGTTATGGTGTGGAACTTTCAAAAGCGTAACAATATGGACCACAGCACTCTGATCAGACTTTTGGCCAGTCGTCGAGGTAATGCCCAAAAGCGGGCTGACACGGCCGGGGAAATCTTGGCCGAGTTCGGCGGGGAGTTTCGGGAGCTTTGCGAGGCTTGTTTTCGCAGCTCCCCCCAGAGAATTGCGGGCAAAAGGTGGAACAACACGTGCACTGGGGAGGTAGCGCACACCTGGAGTCCCATTTTAATCCACTGCCTGGAAGAGCGGAACAAGAAGGTTTATAATGAGATCCGCCGCCGGTCGCTCCACGGATTTCAGGTCTGTCCCCATGTTGCTCGGGGATCTCCTTGCTGGCACAGGTCCAGCAGCTGCCCGTTCGCACACAGTGAAGTGGAGATGGCTGTTTGGAAGGAGGAGGTCACAGGCAAGTTGCACCGGGAGGACCTCATCTTGCTGTCTCAAAGGAAACAGCTGTCACACGCAAGCTCAGCAGCTAAGTCCAGTCCTGGGTTGCAATACTACTGCAAAGCCTGCCTTCTGACTGTCTCATCCGAGGAGAGCTTCATTAAGCACTGTGCCTCCCTTGAGCACACCATGATGATCACTGAGGACTTCACCACAGAATGGAAGCACCGACCTCCCCCTCAGAATTGCAAGCCAGAACTTTGCGACAGGTAACTGAGCTCAAAGTCTCATGTATCTTGCCAAAATACTGTGCCTTGCATGCTAAGAAAATTATTAAAACATGATAGAACCAGGGGTCTCAACGTACTAGCCTGCGGGTCACTCCACCGGCCCCCACTGTTTGGCAGAATTCACTGACAGCATCCCCTCCCCACCCAAGGGGCAAGTTTTACCATAGTTACCATTTCCCCCAATCTCTCATTTTTCTTACGGTTAAAAAAAATTAAGTGGCTAAAGATCACCTAGCCAGTGGCCCCCAGTACCACTGTACAGTATAGCCCCTTAAAATGATTTGTTTTTCTGGTAAATATTTAGGCCTAAGACGTGCGACTATGGCCATAACTGCACACGGGCGCATTCCACGGAGGAACTGAATGAGTGGATCATGCGGCACAAGGAGGCAGAGGAGATCAGGAGCAGTGCAGAAGCCCAGGGGCTGATGTCTTACAGGGAGCTTCTCTTGCAGGAGTACAGGAACAGCAGTAATGAAGTGCACATTGTGAGTAAGGATCTACATGCTGCAGCAAGGAATATTCATATTATATACAGTACTGTGCAGAAGTCTTAGGCAGCCAAAGAAAACGATGCTTAAATGATCTTCATGTTGGTGTAGA
>JAODLD010000136.1:373938-391566 GCA_026781065.1 Mormyrops boulengeri
TGTTCCAGTGCACGCAGTGGAGTACCCCAGGCTTAACGCAAAGCAGCAAACAGCCATGTCCTTCATCCTTGGCGAATCGGATGGAAGAAGAAGCGTTGCACCTCTCCTCATATACGGACCTTTTGGAACAGGGAAAACTTACACTCTGGCCACAGCAGCAAAGGAGTTGGTCCGTCAGCCTGGGACCAGAGTCCTAATTTGCACTCACACAAATAGGTAAGATTTCAGAAACTCTGTAAATTAACTATTCCTTAACTCAAAAACAAAAAAATGCAAATAATGGAATGTGCTCAAATTAAGATATGTCATATATAGTCTTATATTTCTCCTCTTATATGTATATATCCTGTTTTCCTTTAAAGTATTTCAATTGTTTTTGAATTCTTTTTTCAAGTTTCTTTTTGAAAACTAGCTCAGAGCAAAGGTACATTTTTCTTAAAATAAAATTTCTATGTTTTTATCTGAGGGAGCATCATTTTCCCTTTTTTCAGTTCTGCAGATTTGTACGTGAAAGATCATTTTCACCAGTATGTTAATGCTGGAAATCCTCAGGCTCAACCTCTCAGGATTAAAGCCAACAAGAAAGGGGTATTAACTGGTGCAACAGATGACATAACATTAAAATACTGTCACCTTTCCAAGGATGGCCAGTGCTTTGAGTTTCCTGACAAGGCCACAGTAGACCATTTCAAAATAGTCATAACCACAGCTGCAATGGCCAGATTGTTCCATGATCTGAAGCTGCCATCGGGTTACTTCAGTCATATCCTGATCGATGAAGCTTCTCAGATGTTGGAGTGTGAAGCTTTGATGCCCCTGAGCCTGGCAGGAAAAGGAACACGAGTGGTTCTGGCTGGAGACCACATGCAGATGGGTCCGAGGCTTTTCTCCGTGCAAGATGGCCAGTGCTCTGCTCAGACGCTCCTTAATCACCTGTTCCGTTATTACCAGGAAGACAAGAATTTAGCTGCTTCGAGAAGCAGAATCATCTTCAACGAAAACTACCGCTCCACTAAGGAAATAGTGGATTTTGTGTCCACTTACTTCTACGTTGGTAAGAGCAATACCATCAAAGCCAGTGGGGCAGTGGCTCCGCACCCCCAGCACCATCCTCTGAGGTTCCAGCATGTTCGCGGACAGTGTCACTTGGACTCGACGACCATGTCCTGGTTTAATCCAGATGAGATCACAAGTGTTGTGCAAGTTGTCAAATCAGTACTGGAAGAATGGCCCCTTGAGTGGGGAAATCGGGATCAAAGAACAATATGCGTCCTTTCTGAAGGAATTCAGGTATTCAGCTACTGTATACTAATACTGTACCATGCACCAGTCTTCCAAGTGCCTTAAAGGGTCTCGGGCCTGTTCCATTCAGCAAGGGTCACAAGACAGGGGTACACCATCACAGGACACAGACACATGCACATTCATGAACTGGAGGCAATTTAGAGATGCCAGTTCACCTAACACTGTCTTCAGACTGCTGGAGGAACCTGGAGTCCCTGGAGGAATCCACACAAACACACAAACTCCCAACCATACTGGGCTCAGATATCTTGTCACCCCTGATGTTCACTGATTTCCTTTCATTCGCAGGTTCCTCTGATCCGGAAAGCACTGCGAAGAAGGGACCTCTCCAGAGTAACTGTGGAAAATTTGGAAAACGTTCAAGGTAGAACATTAAAATCACATACTTCACATACTGCATGTTGACTTAAAGCCTGGTAGAATTAGACATTTACATCATACAATGTCCAAAATCATTCATCCAAAGTAAAATCAAGTGCCATTGCATAAGAAAAGTGCATGCAGTATATAAACAGATTCAAAGTTAACAGTGTTCTGGAGATCGAGAAAAATATTCCATTATTATGAGAAAATTGTAAAATAAAAATCATGATATTCCATTACCTTTCCGAGTTTCCATAATAGAGTATGTACAGTATACAGTATAAAAATACCCTTTTCTGGTTCACCTTTGCATGCAGATATCTGGGTTTATCTCCTATCAAGGCCTAAGGGGTAGTCAGTTGTTTACCCCCGAGATCAAAATTTCATCAGCTACTAATAGTCAAGGTCTGGGTGTGGGGGGTGTTGGATTCACTAGCAAGCCTTAATTTGTTAACATATTCATGATGATAAGCAAAGCACTGTTAAAAGATACAACACAACAGAAGATTACTGCAAAGTATGTAGAAGAAGAATGAAAATAGTGCCATGTATCTTTAATAGCTGTTGTTTATTTTATTCCCTGAACAGGCAAACAGTTCCGGGTAGTAGTGATGACCACCGTTCACACTCGAGACAGCCTGCTCTCATCTGACTCTGCTTATCTGGATTTCTTCAATGATGCCCGAGTGCTGAATACTGCCATGACCAGAGCTCAGTCTCAGGTCATTGCGGTCGGAGATGCTGTGGCCCTGTGCATGTTTGGGAGGTGCACGAAGATCTGGAAAAGCTACACTGGGCAATGTATTGGGAAGGGAAGCATGCACCCATCACATCTAACTTTAGACTTCATTGAACAAGAAGTCTGGGAAATCTCAAGATTTCAAAGGGTTGTGCATGAGTGTGACACCAATGTTGAATATTCAGCAGAAGAGCCAAATGTGGATGAGATACTTCAAGAGCTAACGGAAGATCACAGCATTATAAAGAATGGAGCACTAGTAGGGGATCATCCTGATGGAGTGGAACAGGAGAATTTCAGCGTTCAACATAAGGCATTTCATTCTGAAACTGAGAAAAACACATTATTGGAAATGGTGGCACGACAGCCTACACTCTACAAACACGGTGAATTGGTGGTGGAACATTTTGACAGAGGGTATGTCGTTCCATTTGGCAACCCTTCCACCCACATTGTCATTAAAGGCAAAAACAATTTAGGAAAGTCATTTTCTGGAGATGATGTGGTTGTGGAAATATACAGAGAGAAAGGTCACCATTTTGGGAAAGTGCTGGGCATCACCAAGAAAGCTGAAGCTTCTCGAGTATTCGTGTGTACCTTAGAAGATAACTGCAACAAAAAGAATCCTATGAGTGACAAGGTCACCAAGGTATTGGTGCCAATAAACCACAATGCAACCAAAATTCGAATTCTGGTCAACAAGAAGAACCCAAACTTGATACCTATATGGAGGTCAGATAATGGCAATTGGAACATAATGAAGTGGGAACGCTTCAATGAAAAGACAAAGCATGATCATGTCTTTGTTGTGGAAGTGATAGACTGGAAGGAAAATAATATATTTCCCTTGGGCCGTGTCACTGATATTCACCCCGTTGGAAAGTCTTTGGATGCAGCGCTGAAGATTCTTGACAAAGAATTTAGACTGGTTTCTCAGTCCCATGATGTTCTGACTGCAGCCCAGGTCTGTGCCCACACTGAAAAGGAAGAAATAACTAGAAAGGACCTTCGGGACATACTAACTTTTACAGTTGACCCAAAACATGCCAAGGTGCTGGATGATGCAATTAGTGTGCAGGATCTTAATAACTGCTATGAACTAGGAGTGCATATCACAGATGTAGCAAGCTTTGTGAGCCAAGACAGTCGCTTAGATGTGGAAGCAAAAAAAATGGGAGCTACATTTTATGTGTCCAATGAAGAGCGACAATTCATGCTCCCCAAACCCTTCAGCATTAACCAATGCAGTTTTCTTCCAGGGCAGGATCGTCGAGCAATTTCTTTAATTATCAAAGTTGAAAAAGCAAAAAATCAGATCGTTGAGCATGAATTTGTGTTATCTCGAATAAGGTCAGATCATCAGCTGTCTTATGAAGAAGCTGAGGATATCATTGAAGGCATTGGAACTAGGGGTCCGTTGAAGGATTGTGTTGCCATAGCTTATCACTTTTCCAAGGCCCACAGAAAAGCCCGACTTCTGGAAGACTGGTGCTATGCCCAACCTGATGACTGCCAGCCCATAGGAAGAAGAAAATCACATCAGATGATTGAAGAACTCATGATAATGTTCAATAGCTGTGTATCTGAATTTTTGATTGATTTAAGTGAAACGCATATGTGTACACCCCTGAGGTGCCAGGAAAAGCTAACAGAGGAAAATGTAAGAGTACTTCAAGAGAAGTATCAAGATCTCATACCGTTATCTACCCATCTGAGATACCACATTGGATCCCATCGTAAACAGTCAGGGAATGAAAGCTTTTGCATATTAACTTCATTATGGGGGGAGCTTCAGTCTGCTGCTCAGATGAGAAAATTTGACAAAGTAATTGACTTGATTGCAACAGACAACATCCACCCACATCTTCACCCTGCAACATCAGAACTCAGGAATTTGCTTGGCAAATCATATGTTGTCCGTTCTAACTCAGCCTCCAAATCAAAAGTTGGCCACTACTCCTTGCAGCTCAACTCCTATACATGGGCAACATCACCTCTTCGTCGCTACTTGGATATAATTATCCAAAGACTTCTCCATGGGGTACTCACTAATACTCCAATCCAATACTCCCCACAAGAGATTGACATCTTGTGTCAGCAGTTTGAGAACAAAAACAAAAATGCAAATGCCTACAAAAAGAAAGCTGAAGAACTCTCAGTTGCCATAAACCTAAGGCAGCAAAATTCTCAGAAGCTGGCATTTGTCACTACTGTAGACCCCGATGGAGACAGTTTCCGGTTATCATTTCCATTTAATAATGACTTACCAGACTCTCTGCCTGTTATGTACAGAGATTTGCAACTTGAAGACCAACCAGTGTTTGACAGAAAAGAAGAACATGTGACACTGGCATGGAAAAGGCGCATTTACTCCATTTCTACCACCAGCAACTTCTTGGAACTTAAAAGATTCCAGCGGTACAATCCATGCACTAGTGTCCCACAGAAGGCTTGGCTGAACCTTGTTGAAGCTTTGAGAATGGAGGACTGGAAAAGGGTGACTGATATTTTAATGAACACAACCACAAAACACATGAAGGAAAGTTCTGAAGCAGGAAATGCAGAGAAGCACTTTGTTAATCTTGCTTTCAACTTGAAGCCTGGAGAAATCCTTGAAGTACAAATGACAAGTGAACAAAAGCAAGGCTTTTTGATGCCTACTGTTCAGCTGCTCAATGTTAATGCAGATTTTGAGGTGTGTCTCGAACACACTCACAACCCAGTCATTTGTTTCTCTACATGTGCAGAGCATGCAGCCAAATCCATGTACCAAGATGTGGATGAATATGTGAAGATCTGGAAACCGCTTTGTGAAATGGAGTCTGCAGCTAATGCTGTGGATGAAAGTGATAGTATAATCATTGAGGATGTGGACCTAACATGGAAGCAGGGAGCCAGACTGGAAGGAAGCTTCTTCTTGCCCATGAACTGTATAAAAGAGTGGGCTATTGAATGCAATCTAGCAAGGTGCTACTTGTGTATTCGAAAAAGAAACATAAAATATGACTGTAGTGTTAAGTGTTCAGAAGGAAATGTAGACGTAGACCCAAAAAAATTTACTTGGGTAGCCCATGGAGTTACCATGAGAGATGTAGGACCCAAGAAGAAATCTACAGATCAAGTCAAAGAAGTGGAATTCCACATCAGCCATATGTCAATGAATACCAAACCAGAATGTGTCTTTCAAGAGAATACAAAGTTTACAGTTGAGCTAATACCAAAGCTTCTCCCTAACATGTAAGTTTAATAACTTTTTATATCGATATTAATTGATACAAAAAAACACTGGATTTTACTTGTAAGTCACTGTATTTCACTATATCCTAATGTGGTCCAACTGTTTACATTGCTGTTGTTGGGATTTTATTTAGGGAATTTCACTGATTGTCATAATACAAAGCATTATTATTTTAATTTCCAATTTCTTAGACGCCAAGAGAGTGCCGTCAACAACCTTTGGAGAGCAAATGAACTTGTTCAGAAAATAGCACTGGGGAAAAAAATACCAAGAGCAGGTAGGATTATTACAAACACTGCACTGTTATTTAACCGCTGAAATATAATAATACGAATTGTATACTTCTGGAAACGGAAAATTGGATGTTTTTTATGCAAACACAGATCTTGATATGCGCAACCGCCATGCGTTTCTGGATGTATTGATATATTTAATAGAAAAATAGCTTTAAAAATAATAAATGTATGTTTGAAAATAACTGAACCACAAGTTTGCCAAGTTGACTAAGCTGTCATGATGTCTTGGTGGGTCTGGTGTTCACATTATTTTAATCAATTAAGTATTCCAGCCATGGACATCGTTCGTCTGATCACTCGGGGCTATACGGCCCCGAGTTTATTAAGCCTAGTCCTGAGTATTTTAGCCCCGATGCCAATCTTCCTTCAAAAAAAAAATATAGCCCCAGATAAATTTGTCTTAGCCCCTGATCTTTTCAAAAGCTAGAAACTTACCTGATTCCAGCTTTACAATCTAGGAGATTATTCATCTAAAGTTTCAAGAAACCACGGTTTGCGTCATTGCTCCATAATAGTACTTTTGTGAAGGGCATTTGTATTGTTTTTGCTTTGAACTTAACAGATTCAGAATCCAGTCTCCAAAGAAGGGAAATAATCCAATTTCAGCCTTCAGGACTCCCAGAACTGAATGAGAGCCAATGGGATGCAATAGAGAAAGCCTTGAAAAATAACTTTACACTGATACAAGGGCCTCCAGGTAAAATCATGTGTGGTTGTGGGTGGTGTGGTGGCAGAGTGATTAGCAGTGGTGCCTTGTACGCATGTGGTTTAAAGAGGTCTGACTCAGGGGGTTCAAAATGCCGTCCAGGGCTCATCCCTGGGGGGTGCTCTGTGCTCTATGCCATCTGGCGTAGGATGAAGATCCGTCACACCCTGGACACAATCTTTTCTAGCTTCTCCCCCCTGGCAGGCGCTACAGAACTCTGCACACAAAAACCACCAGACATAGGAACAGTTTCTTCCCTCAGGCCATCACCCTCATAAACAGCTAAGCTGTGTCACCTGCCTTCTGTCAATTTTCCCCCATTAAACTCTGTTTGCACTCAACCTCACACCTTATACTTTGTACAGTGGGTTACCCATGTGTATATATTTAAATTTTATTTCTTGTATAGTGTCATTTATTGTCTGTGTACTAGGGAGTCTCAAGCAGCCGGAAGCAAATTCCTTGTGTGCCCCAGCACACTTGGCGAATGAAGCTGATTTTGATTCATGTGCTGGATAAGTTATTAGAAGACGGACAGTTGGATGTATAAATGCATCCCAGTTTGATGTTTGACAAAATAAACATACTACAAGATGATTCTAAAATTGAGATGCATTTGTAGGTCAGTGTCTGGAAATAGATATTATAATTATTTTCTTGTTTTTTTTTGCAGGCACAGGAAAAACAGTGGTAGGAGCCTACATTGTGTACTGGTTTCTTCAGCTGAACTCCAGAACGACAAGATATTTTGAGGACCCTGAGGAAAGAGCCAAGAAAACGGTCATTCTCTACTGTGGGCCATCCAATAAGTCCGTTGATGTAGTTGCTGGTAAGTGGAGTTTTTCTTTACTCACACACAGGACGGCAGCGTGGTGACAAATACTGGGATGTGACACTTTAACTGAACCAAAAACAGAATAAAAATGTGATTTTTAATTAGAACCAGAAATCAGCAATAGACAAATATATCAGACTTACATACTACTGTATGAGGAAGATTAACTCTAACTTGTAAGTTGGCACTAACTGTGTAAACACTACTGAAACACCACAGCTGGACCTATTGACTTAAGTATATCGGTTATCAATCTAATTTTCTGATGCACAAATATGAAGAAGAAAGCAAAAACGCATTCATTGATGAAATGTAACAGTGACACAAACATAATTAAATTTTCTCAGTTTTTGCTGCACTACTTTTATCTCTTTTCCCTGCGGGGCAGAGTTCAGTACCCAGCTACACATAGAACATTAACTGTTATTAGAATTTGAAAGGTCAAGCCATCAGCTAACAACTGTGGTCAGGCAGTTTCCTGGAAACCTCTGTTTACAAATGTATTTGGACAATTGTGGGTTACCTCCACCAAAACTGAAGGTTTTGCAAGTGTTCTACTTTGTCCAGATACTCCTGGATACACCACTTTTTACACAGTGCTCTGCATACTGCGATCATCCAGAAAGTGTTATTAGTCAGTAGCGCAAAGTGATCCAAACTCCACACACCCTCCCAGGCTTAATGGTTCATGTGTTCATGTATACATGCCCCTATGTCTATGCATAGATAAAGTGTGAAAATGCTTGTTACTGTCATGAACCCGGGAGGTTCTGGTATGGGGGCGAGGCATGATGCAGGCAGGAAGGTGGACGACCCACTGGCAGCTCAGAGGATGAACGGGGTTTATTAACAAGACTGAAAACACAAGAAACACTTACAAAACAAAATTGGACCATGAGGGGTCAAAACTAAAGAGATAAACAAAGACTAATTACAAAAAGGTGAGGGCACCAAGAGGCAGGTAGGGTACAAAAGTTTAACTGACATGGAACAACATACAATGAACCACTGGGGAACAGAACTGAGGGGGAACAAGATATTAGCATGGGGCAGGTGAAACTAATTAGCAAGGGTAGGAGAAAACAGGTCACAGATGAAACTAATAATTAAATCAAGGGACTGGGAGGGGAAAACTAAGACACTGACAGAAACAAGGAAACAGAATCTAACCCTGGGAATGACAGACCGGTAAAAACACAATCATGGGCACAAAGGTAAAAAAAACAAAACTGAATACAAATCAAAACACAGGGACTAGAAAACTGATGCAATTGAAACACAAGGGAACAAAATCTACAAAACTACAAAAACAGGAGGTGGGATTTGAACACGAGGCAAAGAGAATTATAGATGCTCAACTCGTTACAAAGGCTGACAACAGGAGGGACAGGATGGCCAGTGACACCTGTTGGCCAAACAGGGAAGGGACACGCAAGACTGGGACAACGGGAGCTGACCCTGACAATTACTGTGTGTTGCACGGTTGTGAACATGCCAACCATGTCCCTGCGTAGATAAATATGTGTACATATGCTTATTACAGTGTGTTGTGTGGTTGTGTACTTGTCCACAGAGTACTTGATGAAGTTTGAGAAGAAGTTGAAGCTGCTCAGGGTCTACAGCCGGCAGATAGAGATGCTGGAGTATCCCTACCCAGGAAGCATCATTCAGTTGTCCCGCAAGTCCCTGCGACAGGAGCGCTCCAAGCCGGAGCTCAGGTAACAGTGTGGAAATCTGCTTTTGTTTTGAAACTTAAACTTCTTAGATTCGTCTATTTTTTTAATCAGTACGATTTTTAACCCTAACATACGCTGTGTTCCATTTGAAATCAGAAGTGAGAAATTCTAAGTTCATAGTCGGAAATTTCAACTGGAACACCCCCCTGTCGGTATTCCGACTCGGAAAGGTGGAGGTACTTCTGCAACCCCAGCCTCAGAATTCAAGATGGCTGTGCCCTTCAATAAGAGAAACGAAAGCTATAGTTATATGCTCTTTATTAGCCCTTATGTCTTATTCAGGGCTTTCATGTTTCACCAAAAGTTTAGAGTGACATTAAGTCTGTGATGGGTGAAGCGTGTGTCTCACAGTCAATGCATGAAACTTGAGAGCCCTGCCTACCGCATTCTTCGGATCTTGCTCTTCCACTTCCACCTTGTCTGTACTCCATTAGTGTGCGCACCCATGTAATAACGTGCTCGCTGTGGGATCACATCTAACCTATTTTGGCATTTACCCAGAAACAACAAATTTTCTGATTGGCTGGTAGGTGGCTATTAATTCTGTATAACTCGGGACAGTTATGAACTTGGCAGAAAACTCCACACCATGTGCCTGCACTTTGTCCATTAATTCTATGTAACAGGACATCTTGGTGGACGTTACTCCTTACTTCTCAGCTTGAAAAATACAAAGTGTGGCGTGTGGCCATGTGAACTGTTTGAAATGTGTGTGTCTCACAGTCAATGCGTGAGACTTGGGAGCCCTGGTCATATTTGTGTTTCTGTGGACATGTTGCTGCAGTGTTTGTATATGCAAAATACCATATAATGTGTTGTTATCAACTGATATTGCTAACAATGGCTAACAATGAACCTGGCTAGAACTGGGGCCTGTTTCAGGAAGCAGGATTTCTTGCTTAGCTGGATAACTTATTGGATTAATCTGGGCTAAATATAAGTGAACAAAGATAAAGACCATTTAATTTGAGATACCTTAAATCCAGCAATTTGTCCGGGTAACAAAGAAATCCTGCTTTTTGAAAGAGGTCCCTGGTATTGCTAAATGGCTTTTCGACTGGTTGAACTAGAATGCAGTTAACTTGGGTGAACCATCATTCTCAGCTCTCACCTCCAACCTCCGAGGTAAATGGAACACAGCAATAATCTGCATTCAAGGTCCCTTTATTGACATGAGTACATAGTACAGTGGCCCCCCCATTATCTGTGGTTTTGCATTCCACGCTTTCAGTTATCGTGGTCAGTCACAGCCTGGAATTCTTATATAGAAAATTCCAGAAATAATTCGGAAGTTTTAAATTGTGTGCCATTCTGAACAGCGTGAAGAAGTCTCCTGCCTTCCCAACCAGGATGTGATTCATCCCTTTGTCCAGCGTATCCACAGCATTCCGTGCTGTATAGTATATACACTACACACCCGTTAGTTACATAGTAGCCATTTTGTTACCAGATCAACTGTCGCAGTATTGCAGTGCTTGTGTTCAAGTAACCCTTTTTTTTTCTAATACAGTATAATACAATATATTGTTACAAAATTCTGTTTCATTATTAGATATTGTTGTTAATCTCTGATTGTACCTAATTTAAAAATGAAACTATATCATGCATATGTTTGTACAGGAAACAACATGCTATACATACGGTATCTGTGGTTTTAGCCATCCGACGGGGATCTTGGGACATATCGCCTGCGGATTAGGGGCTACAATGAAATTCCTACTTCTGTTCCATCTACAGTACATACTGTAGTGCTGAATAAACAGAATACAGTAAATTTAAACCAATAAATTCCACGTATATGTCATACATCTTAGCATTAAGTCATAGAATTCATGTTTTTCAGACTGATTTCTATGCATCACCGGATAAGGGAAAGAGAAAACCCATGTTCAAGTCAAATACGAGACTTTGATGAAAGAATCAGATCAGAGGAACAGTTGACAGATGCCGAGGTTGAAGAGTAAGTATGGCTGATTGTTATAACTTCTGAACTAGGGCTGCCATAATTAGTTGACATAGCTGATGATGTCGATGCTGAAAATGCGTCGACATCCATCCTTTTTTCGCTGCTTCTCCGGGGTTGGGTCATAGAGGCAGCAGTCTAAGCAGGGATGCCGACCAGCCACCTCCTTCAGCACCACCGGGGGATGCCAAGGCTTTCCCAGGCCAGCCAAGAGATCTAATCTCTCCAGTGTGTCCTGGGTCTGCCCCAGGGCCTCCTCTTGGTGGGACATGCCCGAAACACCTCCCCAGGGAGCCGTCCAGGAGGCATCCTAGATAGATACCCGAAGCACCTCTACTGGCCCCTTTCGATGCAGAGGAGCAGCAGCTCTACTTTGAGCCCCTCCTGAATGTCTGAGTGTCAGGCTGTGCCCAGACACCCTGCAAAGGAAACTCATTTCAGCTGCTTATATCTGCGGTCTTCTCCCCGTCACTACCTAGAGCTCATGACCATAGGTGAGGGTAGGGATGTAGATTGATTGGTAAATTTTGGTAGTGTTTATTTTACATGACAGCGACCTTAAAATCGAGTTAGTAGAGTAAGCAAGTTAAAAGACTAACAAAAATAAATAAAATAAGCTGCTGTATAATACTGAGCTTGATTCCTGCTGACTACAGGTTAGTTTTTTAAGCCACCATGCTGGTTGTAAATCAACTTAACGTCCAGGGAAGCAGGGGGCATAATGTGATGTTCAGTAAAGTTTATGGGAAGAAGAACAAATATTGATTGACGGATTGCTTTCCCATACTTTAAACTGCAACGTGTTTCGTAAGTTACCCTTGGAGCAAAAATAAAAGACTGAACCTTATTGGCTATGAAAATGCAATGTTAGAAGAGCCGAAAAAAGTTTTATAATTTCATGGTGTAGGGTTTTTTTTAAGTTGGATCAATTATGTTTTATGTAGTTACAAGAAGCTTTTAAATGAAGCACGACTTCATGAGCTGCGGAATCACGACGTCATCCTATGCACCTGCACAGCTGCCTCCACGCCGAACATCACCAAATCCGTCAGCGTGCGGCAGATCCTTATTGACGAAAGCGCCATGGCAACTGAGCCCCAGGCTCTCGTCCCGCTGGTTAGCCACAAACCCGAAAAGGTGAGTTTACTCTTTTAACACGTGCTGAAGAGAGAGCAGACTGAAGAAAAACCAGATGCCTAATCAGGCATTTAGTGTTCCTCCTAATATATACATCCACAAGATTCTGTTTCTATTAAAGGGTATTATACAGACATGGAATGTGAAACATACAGTATAAAAGCACTTGTTTGTGGGAATCCTGTATATGTAGGTTTTTTCTAATTATTGCTTAATATTTTAGATTTCTCAACTTCTGATTTTAATGCAAATGTATTCCCTCAACACAATGAAATTCATTTGAAACGTAGCACAACAGTGGCCTGAAAAATCAGGCTAGCATGAGAACCAGGACTGGCGTTAAAACAATGTTTACAAATTTTCAGAATGATATTAGATACAAAGACAGTAGGTGTGGGGAAGGCTGATGTTGTCATTTATCTGTTGGTGTACTGGTACATGTTACAGAAACCTCACAGCAATATCACCATCAACTTAAGTAGTAAGTTTTTTCTGCAATTTTGAGGCTTTGTTTTTCTTTTTCATAAGGTATCACAGATGTATCTAACCTGGAAACTAAATATTGTTGAAACTAGTCATAGTATTTGCATCAAAGCTACCAACTGCATGAGTTTACATGTTTTGGCATGAAGGGACTGGCATGAAGGGACTGGTAGTCACAGCAACGTTATTTTGTGAGACTTAACCATCAAATTATGAGTAATCCTCTAATTATAGTAAATGAACAAATAAACTAAATCCTTTTAAATCTTTCTGTCTGGCCTTTCAACACTGTCTCAGTGAAACTGGGTGTCTGCTAACATATGCAAAGGACAGCATACAAGTGAGTGAAGGTGTTTTAATTAAAACAGTGATTAGGTCTAACCATCTCCATCTGTCAACATTTTTCAGATTGTGTTAATTGGTGACCACAAACAGCTCCGGCCCATTGTCAAGAATTTACAAGTGCGAAATCGGGGCATGACAAAGTCCCTGTTTGAGCGTTATTCTAACCAAACAAACAGAACAGTAATGCTGGACACGCAGTACAGAATGGTAAGGTGTTTATTCTGTTTTTATGAAGTAGATTACTGGCATTGTGTAAACCACCTTTTATGTTTTAGGCTATATAATAAACCTGCGTGTAAAATCACTCATTTAGCGACTGCTTCGGTTTAGCAATTCGTTCATTCGGTTATTAATTTTCTGACCGAGGCATGCATTTATGACCAAATTTCGTATGCCAGACAACAACGTGCCCCGGGGTGAGAGTAATGTTGTTAAAAGTGCCCACTTCGTGAAGGATAAAAGAAAATTAGTATTGGAGTCACAGTCATGACTAGGCTACCGTGATTTTCACTTAATGACTATTTTGCTTAAGGACCTGGTCAAGGAGTGGAGGAACTCCTATAATATTATAACTTGTACCATCCCTCCATTCCATCATCCCTCCATTCTGTCCATTTCCTTGCTTGTCTAGTACGAGGTCGCAGTGACCCTGGGACCTATCCCAGAATGCATAGGGGAATGAGGCAGGGGGCACTCTGGACAGGATGCTAGTTCATCAAGGGGCCACACATTCACACACGTGATCACACACTCTGTGCAATAGACACAAATTCTCTTGTGTTTTTTGGATTATGGGAGGAAACCAGCACAAAAATATCTATGAATGAGCATTTATTAGACTTTTTTTTATAAAATACATCTGTTTTAGCATGAGGATATTTGTAAATTTCCATCTACGGAATCATACAATGGACAACTGAAGACCAAAGTGAGCTGTCCACCCAGCGTCCTGCAAGCCAGTAACTGTAGAAGGACCCATATACTATTTGGACACATAACTGGAAAGGAAGTCAGCCTGATAGTGACCACAGAAAAAGGAAACGAGAACTCCAAAGCCAACAGGGAGGAGAGTGCCATAGCTGTAAGTGTATTTGAAGATAAATTTTGTTTGACAGTGTCGTAGAAATTTCGCTAAAGTCAATTGTTTAAGAGTCTGACAAACTTTATTGTACTGCAAAGCTTTGGGGGAACAGACATTCAGCAGTTTCTCATGCATCTTGTGCTCTGTTCCCCGAACAACAAGTACATACATCTTTTATAGCCAAAACCCGCCAGTTTACAGACAGTTCAAGGAGCGGTCGGATATCTGTGGGCACCAGCTACTTCTGTTAAACTGGGCCCATTATCAGTTCAAGGCAGCGTCGACATATTCGCGTTCATCCTTGTGGTTTTATTATCCTGTTTAAACAAGTTGTTCTTCATCTCTGATGTTCCTTTGTTCTCTCTCCATGTATCCTTGACCCCTAACATACATGCATTTCGTATATTGTTTTCTGCAGCAGCCTTACTTCTCGGGTCAGGTCTGTACCTTGACCCGGTGCTTTTTGCAGAATAAGCTATCATACCAAAATATGTTAGTTCATCTAAAAATGAAAACCTATTACTTAAGCAAGCTTGCATTATTGCATTATATGTTTAGTATATTAAATGTTTCAAGGCAGAAGTTAATCGTTATGATCATCGTAGTTGAATCAACAGTGTTATCATAAGTTTCTTTATTAATTACTGATTGAATTTGCATAACCATGGATTTTTCTACCACAACAGCACTTGTTTTATTTCCCATTTTGTGTGGTGCCAAAATATTTTGACAACCTTATTGTCCAGACTCCAAGGTTTGCTTTCTAGGGTTTGTTTTGTAGTGTTTTGTTGGATAACTTTACCTTTCTTACTCCTGACAGGTGCACATAGCAAAGTTACTGGTGAACAGTTCTAAAATCCATCAGGAAGACATCGCCGTCCTGTCGCCATACAATGCCCAAGTGGCGGAGATCAAAAAAGAACTTACAAGGATAAATATGGATCAAATTACTGTGTGTACCATCACAAAAAGCCAAGGTCATTTCTCCTGTTTCTCAAAATCTGTTATTTTTCTTCACTTGAAATAGAAAATGGTAATGGATTAGCATGTATACAAAGTGAATAAAATGTACATATAAACATGTTTTTTACATTTGAGTGAAACAATTTACATTGTATACATTTTCATGATACTTTATTTGTCAAGTACATAGGAATTCTTTAGTTTCCACGTATCCCATCTTGCTCTCCAATTAGACATATAGATCTGAGAAGTTTGGCATCAGAGCACAGGGTTAGCCATTTATTCTACACCTGGAGCATTTTTCAGGGCCGTGCTCAAGGGCCAAAGAGTGATATGACTACAGGCACAGAAGCTTAACCTACAGAGCCAGACAGCACCCTCTGCTTTTGCACCGTGATACTTCTTTCCAGGAAAAATTAGACTCGCTGTTCTCAACTTACCTTATTACATATCTGCTTCATCTCCTATAGGAAGTGAATGGCGCTATGTCATCCTTTCCACCGTGCGTTCATGCCCTAGTGGCAAGATCGAGAAAGACCCAAGCGGGCCATGGCTTTCAAAACACGTGGGCTTCGTTGGGGACCCCAACCAGGTTAACGTGGGCATCACCAGGGCTCGGGAGGGCCTCTGCATCATTGGTGAGAGGATCTCCTCACATTCCCCCAGACCTAAGGAAAATGCTGTTGGTTTTTATGAAGCTCTCTCTGTCTCTCTTTCCATTGAAGGTAACCAGGAGCTGCTGCGGTGCTCTCGGATCTGGAAACGACTGCTGGACCATTACACGGCAAAAAACAGTGTGGTCAGAGCCGAGGATATCACAGTCCACACGGCTGCCTAGAGCCAAGGTTCTCGAACTTGCTGTGAGCCTGCCTTTGCAGAGATTTTCCAGCTTAGGCATCTGGAAGGCAGGGATTAAAGTGGGTTAGATCATGGCACCTGCGTTTAATGAATAAATAAATCTGATTGGCAGTTTCATACATAATCATTTCAAGCAAGTTTATTTTTCTTGCTTCAGCCTGGTCTCCCAGCTGATGCCATCTAGATACTCAGCAACAAATCAGAAAGTAAAATCTCCCCACAGCCCTGCCCCCACACTTAACAAACATCCTTTTTCTGCGGTCTCATCCCTTTCCTTCAGTATGTTCATGGTAAACTTGAGATAGCAGTACTTGTTAGCTACACAAGGGGAGCCAGGATAAAAAAAAGGTGCTTTTTTTCTGAAGTGGTAGGTAATTTCAAATGTAACATTTCAACAGAGCTCAACAAATATCACCAAACAAACAAGGTATTTTATGTGCAACTTGACTACTTGTATCGTCTTGCCAGGTGCCAGTACGGTACCTGACACTCTGATTAGCACTTTGGCTAGCTTAGCTAAACTGACATTGAGTCTTGAGTCTTTCTCAGAAGCAGAGCTAGCATGGGGGGTAGGAGTGCGATCGCAGGCCATGGCTGTTAGGATCTCTTGCACAGGCCCTCCTCCCCTGCTTTGTCTGTGTCAGCCACGAAAATAGTCTGTTTCTGCTGTAGCAAGATATTGGTTCAGTATTCAAAGTTAATAGCAACTGTCGCACGCCCCTTGCATTTCCAGGTTTCTTTGCAGGCAGATTTTTATTTATTTTTGAATGTTTGCGTGTCCTGGGTTTCCATTCATACCACAAATGGTGTATAACTGTTCCAATAAGTCTAAAACAATGTGAGACAGAGAAATCTAGTAAAGTGAACTTTGAACAGTTGACTGTGGGCGACTATGCACACCCCTTGGATTTTAAGATTACTTTCCAGATTACTTTCCAGATTACTTTTAAGATTACTTTCCAGATTACTTTCCAGATTACTTTTAAGATTACTTTTTAAGATTACTTTTCCATGCATTGGAATAAATCAATAAGCAAATAAGTCTAAAAGTGTAAAAGTTTAAGTCTAAAATTAAATAAGAGACTCACTTCAAGTACATTGTGCTTTAAGCAGTTCATTATTGGACAGCGCACAACACTTAGTGGCCATTTATTGCACAAAAGAAAAAATAAAGGTAGCCTAGATCTGCAGGATCAGGAATGGTGACCATTGCTTTAAAGTCCGTTTGTAAAGTGAGCATAAATCAGCCTTTAGCCCCCCCCCCCCCCGCTCAAATTCCAGTTGAAGCCCTGCTGGTAGATTTAAACCAGCATATTTACATCGCCTGCTAAATAGGCTACCTCAGACCAAAAGCCCAGGCAATGTTCTGAATGCGTTGACGTTTCCTGGTTTCCTGGTCGCTGTCATGACATGTGTCAGTTAAAACACATTTTTTTCTGGTATGCCATGAAGCTCATTTCAAGAAAAAATATATTTTACTAGTGTGAAGTTTTTCAAAATTTCATAATAGTAAGTTTGATTTTTAAACTAATGCTTTAAGCTTGATTTACTGGAAAGTCACCTCATAATGTGATCATTTT
>JAODLD010000136.1:391666-417789 GCA_026781065.1 Mormyrops boulengeri
TTGCACTGTACTATGTAATTCATTGCATCTAATATTAATACTTACATTCATCTTTACGCATTGAACCCACAAATTAATGTACAATTAACACAAAGTATATTTTAATATTTAACAAAACAAAAAAAAATAGAGATGGCATTGTATTACAAGCTCCAACACAATTTCAGTTTCTAAAATGTTGTTCACATGGAAAATAAATTTTTAAAAATCCATTTCTTATCAGTTAAGCCTTACATATACATATATACACAGAGATATTTTTTTATTATTTTAATGCCACATACCAGCAATTAAAGTGATTTTTGTAAGTCTATTCTAGCCTTAGTATTTAATTATAAGTTACTTAAATGAAATAATGAAGATTTCAAATATTTTTTTAATTATATTTTTATCACTGAAGGTGTTTTTTGGTGTGTAGTTTTAGGTTTTGTACAACATTAAATGTTTTTAAATTTAATTGAAATATTATACATGAAGTAATATGACCAAATAGCAATTTATATGAGTAAAATGTGTTTAGAATACAATTTGGGTGTTTATAACAATGTGATGAAAAATGCATGACGTGTAAACAGGAACTTAATTGTATATGGTTTTTGTCTTTTGTCAGTTTATGTATTTTTAGAAATATTTACGTAAATATTTTGTGCTATGCTGTCTTGAGAAACTGATTTCATTTATTATTTACACTGTATTTGATCTATTAGAGCCCTCCGATTTTTGCAAAATCTGTTGCATTTCTGACTTATTTCAAAATGTATTGAAATTGATTAATTATTCTTCCATCAAATACATAACACCCCATAATAAAAAAGTGAAAATGTGTTTTATGAATTTGTGCAAATTTATTAAAAATATAGCTTTTCTGATTTACATAAGCTTGTTCTTGCAGTCCAAAGACATGTGGTTAGATAACTTGATATATATGGATTGCGTATAACATGTGACTTCGTTGTGGATGGTTCTAGGTGCTTCCAGACTCACCGTGACCCTGTATTCGATAAGTGGTTATAGATGGATGGATTTTCACTAGCACTTCACTAGAACTTCAGCTAGTGAGTATTAACTTAATTTTACACTAGAGGGCGCTGATATGTTACGCTTCATGGAAAAACCACATGCACGCTACTATGAAGATATGCTTTTGTGTAAAAAGTAGACCTATTCAGGGGAGTTTCTAGCTATCGAAAAGATCAAGGGCTAAGTCAAGTTTACCATGGGCTTGACGTTTTTTTGAGGCTAGGCTTAAAAAACTCGGGCTATAACCCCGAGTGATCGGACCTAATTGTATAATTAGGAGAAATTAATTATCTAAATTGAAGTTTTGGACATTTTATGCCCTCGTGTTTGTGAGTTCAATTCCTGTTAAAAGGAATTTGTGTATTTTTTTCATGTTCTTCCTCCTAACGTGTGTTTTTTTCTGTGTATAAAGTCTAAATGCACATAGCTCTAATAAAATCGACAGTGTACTCCTTGATTCCTGGAAAGTGTTCTGGATAAAAGGAATGATAGTTTAAGAAAGTTCTTCGGACATTTAAAGTGTTTCTCTTATTTAACCTTGTTTATTAAAATTGAGAACTAATTTCTAAAACATTTAATTAAGTTTAATACATTTAAATTTGGCCATCAGAGGGTGATTGTGTAATGTTTTGTAACTTACCCGGAAAGTGGATGTATACATTTTAAAATAAGCATTGTATAACAAATTATTTACTAAGGTTAACTTTTTTTCCGGCCAAGGCACGCTTTTTTATTTTTTAAGTCAAAAGAATCGTATGTTTGGAACTTTGCGTATAGAGTGATTTTATAGGCAAATTTCAAGATTACTTGAAAACGGAAGTAAAAGCACGTCAGTTTATTGTGATTAAACAAGCATAATAAATTTTAACATACATGTGCCAGACAGAAATTTTCCATTTACATGTTACATTTAAATATTTAACCTATGTTAAAGAATGTGCTAAAACACAGATACAATAGCTAATGTCATTGCGACCCACCCCCCACCCCCCTCCCACAGCAATAAAGTGCTTTTTCAAGTAAGAGATTAGGGTTAATAAGGAACACTGAGAATTTTGGTACATTTGCAATAATCGCTGACAGTTACGGTCCCAAAAATGACCTACGGATCAAAGTCATAATAGGAGTTTGGCTCCTCTAACGATCGAGGGGATACTTTGAAATGGCGCCTCAGAAGGCCGCCGTACCTCTTCTGATTCACAAACTTCAGCTTAGGTCGGATCCTTCGCAAGAAACCCCCGTAACGCTTCTGCATCACCTCCCGACCGCCCTCCTCCCCGCTCCTTCTTCCGCCAAATTTCCGTACGAAGCCCCCGTATCTTTTCATCTTGCTCGATGTATCATGGTCCAGCTCCGCTCCGTCCACCTGCAGCGGTACCTCCTGTCCGATTTCAGGCACATCACGTTCTCCGGGTTTTCTGAAAATCCTGTTGTATTTCTTTGCTAACGGGGCTTTGCGATAGTCGTTTTCATTCGAGACGAAGTTGAATATTTTATTTTTGTCTAGTTTTTTAAGAAATCCCCCGTATCGCTTTACTTTCGGACCCACCAATGCGCCTGGGAGGTCTAACGATTCTGATTCAATTCTGTCTTCATTATCTTCATTCATTTCGTTTAACCCTGTTGAACGAGTAAAGAATTCCACGACTTTCTGGCATTTGTCTAACTCAGAAGTGGGTGGCAAGATGCCTTCACACTCCAAAGTGCAAGCCTAAAAACAATCAAGGAACGCAATCAGTTTTACCCTCAACTCAACACACAATATAAAATATTTTCAGAAATACTGCGACCTTGAAGTGTATACATAACAGACGATGAGAAATAAGCCATTAGGAGAACAAATGTATTTTATGAATGAAAAGTTACCGATTAGTTCTGGCATATATCTGTCGAAATTAATTAGCCTTTTTTTTAATAGCCTTTGGTTTTCATTAATTATAATGACTAAATACACCAAAATTTTTACTGACAAAATAGGCCTGCTGTTATTCTACGGTTTTTCAAATGAAAAAATTGCAACAGCAGTTTGTTGCAGTTTAGCTGCGATAATAAATATAGTAACTGAAACTGGTAGCAAAACTCTTACCAGTCTATCAAAGGAAAAGTCCACCTCGGAGATTAGCTGTGCGCAGGTTAAACATTGAGCAGAGCAGTTTTTCTGAGCAGCGGACGGTAATCCCAATGAGAGCACCATCACCAGAAGGTACCAGTCCATCCTCAGCAGATCTTTATCTTCTGTGTACTGAAACAAACAAATAAATAAATAACTACATATAGAATTGATAATGATGATGATAGTAATAATGATAATGATAACAGCGGTCAAATGTACAGTCCCTGGTGGCGACGGTATATTATACTCTAATTATAGATCAATGTATCTTGTATAGTGTAAAACAAGGTTCCCCTGCACTATGCACAGAATTATTACATTTTCTAGCTTTTTGAGGCTTTTATGGTTTTTACACATAACGACAGAAAATTGCGAATTTTGTAACCTCAGTACATATCAAGCTGTTTGTAATATCATTAACAATGATTGCGGTCTTTATTTTTGAATAAACTGCCTTTCTTTTCAAAACTGCCGTTTATGCAACTGCTTTTAATATCTATATAACTTCAAATGCAGTTTTAACGTTAGTCACCATTCTGTATGTGTATTGAATAAAATCAAACACATCAAACAAAACTGTTACATTTTGCTAAATTATAAAAATTACAGTTTTTTTTTTTTTTAAAAAAAGGAAGCAATTGTTACCTGAATGTTCATAAAACGTATGTATCCTGTTCAAATGGCAACTCACTTGCTATAAATGAGAACTTCCTTCTTCCGTATCAAAATGAGTATCTCAATGCATTTTAGCCACCAAGTTGAGATTGCGTCCTACCTTGCTCCTGTCTTTCAATACTACAAGCTGTCCTTGTACTTTTATTGAGAAAGAATGAGTTATGTCATCAAGGTACATCAGAATAGCTCATTTCAGAAAGCCAATAGGAAAGGTCGTTTGTGCAACTCACGTCCGCGGGCGATTGCACACGCCTACACACACGTCTATTCTTTTTCAGCCTTGGCAAGACAATGGCGTATTTACACTGTCCCAAATTATTGCTGTCCATGAATCAGTAGTATGTTTGAGTTAACTTTTTGATCAGGATTACATCTTGACCAAGATTATGAATTGTACCTAGGGTCGTACCTAGTATACCGGGGTCTAAAGTGTGAGCCCTTCCTAATTGTGCCCCATAATGGACCGTAGTTATTGGAGTTGGTAGAATAAATCCTGTGGACTTAACCTCGGTGTTTTCAAGGTACGGACATGATACTACTGTTTTATTGAGCCACTTAAATGTATATCGTATCTGTTTTAAAAGTCTAGGCTTACTTTAGGCTTACTGTAATTTTGAGTGTTTTGCCTTTTTAGTCGAAATTCAGAGGAGGCATCAAGAATAAAAGCGATAAGCTGAAACTTCAAATAAGTAAAATAAAGGTGCAATTGTCGGACTTTCAGTTATTAAAAACAGCAAAGAGGCACGCCTAAAACAATATTTTAAAGACGTCTATAATACATAGAGTATTCAAACATGAACACCTTATAGATGTGAACCAGCTCAAATTTAACAGCATCGCGGAAGCTTCGGATAGAAAGCGAACAGGAAATGTCGATGACATTACGGCTTCATTCTTAGAAGTAGGCTGTACATTAAACTGGTTATTGTATGCAACGTTCTTTTTACCTGCCCTGTTTTTAAACGCTAGATAGTCTGCTTGCTCTTCTGGGGTCTGGGCTGTGTGACCAAGACAATATAATAATCTTAAACTTGACTGTTGTTCAGCTCATTATGTCTCTTTCTTTTACTTCATGCAAATTTGAAACTGTGTTTTTGTTGAAACACACATTTTTTTGTATAACACAAGACCTATGAAATTCATTCCAGTTGACTTCTTGTGTTAAATTATCAGACTCATTTGCTGGTTGTCCATCCAGAATTGTGAGCTGCCAGGAATGCTTTTCATTAGCAAGTTTCATCTAATCAAGATGGGAAGATACTACCTGCTCTGAGAGCTCTCCCAATTAGGACCCTTTGCCCATGATTGGACGATTCCTGGTTTGAATCCTGAGACTGGTGGAGTCTCTGTTGGGTCCTTGTACAACGTCTTTAACCACCAGCTCCAGGGGTGCGGCACACTGTGACCCCACTGTGTCAGCTGTACATGTATCTTCCAGATAGGACAGACAAAAAGAGAATTTTACCCAAGGGATTAATGATCACTATTCTCTTCTATCCTCACCTGTGACAATGTTAAAGGCTGTCAGTAATTTCTGATTAAACTGAGATGTCTTATTTAAAAACGCACTTGCTTGAAAGCGCAATATAGCTACAAATCCCCAGTTGAACATCGCTTACAATATCTTTTAGCGAAACCTGTGGCAAGTTAAGTTTATAGGTTCTGTTGAATGTTGATGCACATGATTTGTAAGTGGGTGTTTGCTGTGGGACTTTCTTGCTTTGTTTTGTGTGAGCTCATCTCGTTCTTGTGATGCTGTTCATTTCTCTACATATTAGCATGTGAACTGGAAAGTTGAGTAGTGATGGGTTGAGGGTGAGCTGCCAACAGCTAGCTCTGATTTAAAAGAACCCAGGGTTTTAGCTTGCACTACACTAACAGGGAGACTATCCCATACTCTAACCACACGCTATGTAAAAAAAAGTGATAATTTCCACCTATGGGCATGAGTTCTAGTATTTAAACTAATATTGAAGTAGCCATTTGGCTGAACAGCATCCAGACCTGTTACAATCTTATATACCTGGATCATGTCCCCCCTTAGTCTCCTCTGCTCGAGGCTAAACAGATTCAGCTCAGCTAACCTCTCCTCATATGACATTCCTCTAAGACCAGGAATCATTCTCGTAGCCCTACGTTGCACCCTTTCCAAGGCAGCAATGTCCTTTTTAAGGTAAGGTGACCAAACCTGCACACAATATTCTAGGTGGGGTCTTACCAAGGAATTATATAATCTTATCATCAACTCCCTTGACTTAAACTCCACACACCTAGAGATGTATCCCAACATCCTATTGGCCTTTTTTATTGCTTCCCCACACTGGTGAGAGTGGAACATGGAAGCATCAACATACACACCGAGGTCTTTCTCATAATCAGCTACCTTTATTTCAATGGAACCCATGAAATATCTGTACTTTATATTTTTGCTTCCTCCATAAATTACCTTTTATTTATCCACGTTAAATTTCACCAACATACATCCACATTTCCCAGGACAGTGACACCCAGGGCACCAGCACTATATTTCATTGTTACTGCACTTTATCAGTCACTTTATTACCATATTGTCTAGTTTTGAACCGTTTTGGACTGCAAGTCCAAGTATTTGAGTGCACCGGGGGTAGCATCACAAAGCAGGAATTATTGCTTTGCCAGATAACTTGTCAGATTTAAGGTACCCCAGATTAAATGGCCTTTATCTTTGTTCACTTACATTTAGCCCAGATTACCTTAAATCCTACAAGTTATCCAGCTAAGCAAGAAATCCTGCTTTGTAATACAGGCCCATTTTGCACATGACCAATAAAGATCTTGAATGTTGTGTTATTTCTATGTTTTAATTAACAATAGCTTATTTACAGTGAAATAAATGAACACTATTTAATATTTCACATAAATCTTAATCCAGTTCTGTTTGAGGACAATGCCCATATTTTATGCATCTGCAAACAAAAAAATCTGAGCTTTCTTAAATGTAAAATCCTACATCACGTCTCCATGTGCTGATAGAACTGCATATTATAGCAAATAAATGAGTTAAGTCCTTCAGATTTCTTGGCATTCGCATTACTGATGGTCTCTCCTGGTCCACAAACACCACAGTAGGTATCAAAAAGGTCCAGCAGTTTATGCATTTCTTAAGGATACTCAGGAAGCATAATCTGAGCAAATTGCTGCTGGTCTCCTGTTACAGATGCACCATCGAGAGCCTCCTAAATTACAGCATTGCAGTGTGGTATACTGGGTGCTCAGCAGCAGACAGAAAGGCCCTCCAGAGGATCAGACTGCAGAAAAATTACTGGCCGTCCGCTCCCCTCCCTCACCGATATTGCGAACAGTCACATTCTCTCCAGAGCCAACAAATCGTCACGGACTGCTCCCACCCGTTACCATACTCTTTGAACTGTTACCACCTGGCAGACGTTATCATGCCATCAAATCCAGAACTAGCATTTAAATTTAAATTCTTTTTTTCCCCATATGCAGTTAACAAACATAGATAAAGTCTCAAGAACATCTCTTTCTAAATAGCACTTTATTTCAGCACTTTATCCTGCATTTTGTCTGCACTTTGAGATGTAATCCTCGTAGCCATTTTTATAGCATGAGTTGTTTGTACTTTCAAGGATGTATTTATTTGTTTATATTTTATTATGCACTATTTTGGAGTTGCATCTTAATTTCCCCGTACCAAATATAATGACAATAAAGGTATTCTCTTCTCTTTTCTTCTATTCTATTCTATTCTATTCTATTCTAAACAATGAACTAGCCGAAGTCTTAGTCATTGTGCTTGTTGCTCCAGTAGCATAATTGGTTAGCGTGCAGTACTTATATGGCAGTATCCAGCTACGCAATGCTGAGGTCGTGAGTTTGAGCCTCATCTGGACCATGTGATTTTGTATAATGTGATGGTTTCAAGACCGCAGCCCTATTGTATACATTTCTGGTGTCACCAGACACGTACAAGCAGGTCCAGTTGATCCTATAGCCAGGAACAGTGGCTGCCTAGGACACCAAGTTCTGAGGGGGCTCCGATTCACCAGTCAATTTTAAATTTGCCTTGGACAGGGGGTACGGGTGGCGATGATCACTTAGGGCGTTACATCAGCTAGGACTGGTATTGCCTACAAGACAGCACAGGTCTGGTTCTCCGCTTATCCATCTTAAGTCAGGGAAAGGTCAAAAGTGATATTGAAAAAATATTATAATTATGTGCCATCAAGTCAGTGTTGTATACATGTCATTCCTCCAGAACTCTTTGTCTTCCTCCTGGGTCTCCCACTTGAACTGCAATCTCCATATCTCATTATTTTCAAAGACCTAAAACTGTGCTAAAATGATCATTTTTTATTGATTTATTAAACAGTATACGTACAGACACCACTGAACATGAAAAAAATTACATAATTAAAATATCTATTTTTGAACTAGAGCTAATTGATGGTTTCTATTAATTTAATTATAGAATGAAAGGCATGCAATCCTGCTCAGTCATCTTCAGTACCACGACCCTCGTCAGAAAAGAAATTGGAACTAAACTGTAAACTGATTACTGATTAAGAATCACCCATCACTGCACATAAAGAATCAGAATTGGAATACTTGGAGGAAATGGCTTTTAATCACAGACTGCACAATGCACACGTACACAAAAAGACGAGAGTAGACAATACACTGTACCACATGCAGCAATTCCTAACTATAAATAAGTATAACATATGGAGATGGTTATAAGTGTGTAAATGTAAACATAAGTACAGTATTGTGGTGAAACATGTGGTGAAATATCACAGTAATGGTGTCATTAACTTTCTTAATGCAAGTATTTAAATAAGTTTTTATTATTTGGGTTTAAATATCTGAGGACTCCAGTAGTCAGCACAGCACATTTTACAGTTACCCTTGTCCTCTATTTTTGTCTAATTTGGCAGGTTTATGTTATTGATATTTTTATCATAATCTTTATCCGTATATTTTTATGTTTTGTTTCTGTTTGCATTACATAATTCCTTTTAAGTACAATCCTGTTAGCAGTTGCAAATAAAACTTTAAACTTAAAGTCTAGCAGTCACTTTGAGTATCCATATTATAAGGACATCTTGGAGTTGCCAAAACTTATTCTCACTAGTTATATCATATATCTGTGAATATTTTCAGAGGCAACCGAGTGAATTTTGTGTTTTGTAGAATTCCCAAAATGTATATTTTGCTGTGACTTTGATCTGGGTTACTTGTTCACAGAATTCTGTATGCTAAAATATTCCAGAAACAAAGAAACACTTTGACATGTTCATTAAAATGTTAGACATGCAATTTTTGGTATTAGGATGATTAATTGTGCTTCCATCCAGCATTTCACTCTCAGAGCTCTGGTTCACAAAGCTGTTCATTCAGGAGTACTACTACATAACAACATCTGAGAAAACCTTCAAAATCACATGTAAACATCTGTAGTTTCCTGATCCAGCCTTGGGTAAATTATCGTTGATGGTCAATTTGATCTCTTCTTACTGTGGGTGGTTAGCAATGAGGCTAATTGGAATTAGGTCTGGACTGAGGCATAGATCAGGTGGTTTGTGACATTGCTGACTCATTTAATTCCTACTTAACTTGATTATTTGATTCCAAATGGAACACAAAGGGACGTCAGGTGCTTCCAAGTTAAACGTAGGCATATGTAAAATTATGGTTTTTCTATCAATAATATTTAATGTAGTTGATATGTATTTTTATTATTTCTCTCTTGATTTGGGGGTTGAATTCAGCATCATAATACTCATGTTACCTTCTACATTTATATTTTATATAGTAGATGCTTTTATCCAAAGAGACAAACATTTTTATAAAACATGGGGACTCAGATATTCCTTGAAATAACTTTGAATTACCAGCCTTGTTCAAGAGCCCACTGGTGAAGTCACATGGCCAATCGTGGGATATGAACCAGAAGCCTTCCGCTTCCCATCATAAGCACAGCAGCCTAACCAATCGAGACACAGACCCCCTAAGAGTAAGGAAGCATGCAGTCAGGCAAATTTGTGTCCCTAAAATGCACGTGTATGGTTTGGCGAAATCTGTTGAGGGACCAGTCAGATCAGACTCTTCCAGAAGAAGATTCTGTTACATCTGCTGGTCCTTTGCTTTGGGGTCCATTCTGATTAAATTAACTCATTCATTGCGCAGGGGCAAGACTCCACCAGGATTAGGCAAAACAAGGTACCGGGCTGCCAGAGTACCACATCTTCATATTGTTATTAAATATATATATATATATATGTATATGGGGACCATTTTTCAGGTTCCTACAAAGATCTGTGAATGCAATCAATAAACTAAAAATCCCAGAAGTCTAATGTTTTGTTCGGTTACTTATGCTTAAGGTTAGGACTGGGTAGGGGTTAAAGTCATCATGTTGGGATTAGAGTTTTCCCCATAGAAATGAATGGAGAGTCCCCACAAAGATATAATTACAAACCTGTGTGTGTGTCTGTGTGTATGTATATGTAGAGTCATCATATTGAGCAAAAAACTAAGATGCTGCTTTTTCCAGAAAGCAAGAGAATCCTAAAAACACATGGGGCACTGGATAAAGAATTTTATTCAAAAAATGGGTTTTGGCTCTTTTTGCGACTCTTTCAAAGAGACAATTATTCCTTAAATGTTCAATTCAAATGTCTTAACAACATGTCACAAATACAGGGACATTTATTTACTTATTGTCCTATAATATTCAAGTGAATCAAAACCTTTATAAAGAGCAGGAATGATTCATAATCTGAATCATCACTGGGGCAAGGTTATGTCACTGCCATTCTCTGTTTAAAAAATAGTTAAAATGCCCTCTAACGGATTTTAGTCAGAATTACATCAACAGGAACAGCCAACCTCTCCTGGAGCCAACACCTGGACCCAGGACATACTGTAGAGACTATGTCTCCCGGCTGGCCTGGGAGCGCCTCGGGATTCCCCCAGAGGAGCTGGAGGAAGTGGCCGGGGAGAGGGAAGTCTGGGTTTCCCTGCTTAGACTGCTGCCCCCGCGACCCGACCCGGAACAGCGGTAGATAATGGATGGATGGATGGAACAGCCAATATAAACACTTCTACTAATTGGTGATGGCATGTAAAACAATATCAGTCAACTTAATGGTTCATAAACTAATATTTGGCATGGTTTAGCATAAAAATGTTTGCTTCATTGGAAGTTTCCAGAATTATAACTTTCATAGAAACGGCACTTCCCCCATTGATTAAATGCAACTAAAATATTTATTATTTCAAAAGTTTCAGAGTAAAAACTAATAGACAAATAAGACAACCAGATTCTTTTTTTAAAGACCCAGACCCAAAGACCCAGTATTGTACTGATAAACAATTTATTTTAAATTGTTGCATAGCCCGAGATTGCAAAGTAATATCCCCTGTATTATAATAGAAAATGGTCCTCAATCAATGAAACTCAGTTATCTCTGATTGTTGTAGTCACGTATTAAACATATATAGGGTCAGCTGGGAAGTGTAGAGGTAATTCTAAGAAAACTGAATCAATTTGACCCAGACAGTCAAATGCCATTATGATCTGTTGCAATATTGTGTAGCTTTGATATTGGCTTTTTGTCCTGTGTTTACCAAGATAGACTGCAGCAGGGGTGGCCAATCTTATTCACAAAGGGCCGGCGTGAATGCAGGTTTTTGGGGTAACCTTTAGGTCAGCTGTACAAACCCAGGTGTGAGGACTCCTCAGCCAATCATACCTCTAATTAGTGACTTAATTAGGGAGTGGCCGCGAAAATCCGCATACACAGCGGCCCTTTCTGGTTCACCGTGATCCTTAACTGGAAATGTAGACATTGTGAATGGATCCATGTTGTTTTTCATGTCAGCCTCTCTCAGACTTCATCCCCCTACCTACGAATATACGAGTTCCCAGATGGTACTTTTCAATACAAGAAATACACACGCCTTTAGCATGTCATACCTTGGTGATCAGGCAACTCTACTATCTACATGCTTTATTACAGAACGAATGGTTCACTTTTGTGTTTTATCTCTATAAAGTCACTTTTTTTCTGAGCACGCTCACTGCAAGAAATGAAGACAGTATCACTATCCTGTGGTCTTTGCATTACTATTACTGCAAAGTGATCAACTTCTAATGAATTAGACCCTGGGTAAGCCGGTGATATAGTAAATTTTATGAGCATGGATGACAGATGTAATCTATGGCAAACTGATAATCCCAATAAATAATAACCTTGATTTGTAGTCTTCGATTACTGTCACAATAGAGCAGAGAAACAAAATAGAAGTTTAATTTGATCCTGAGTACATACATTGTCTCAGCGTTGAGTTCACACCCCAAATCAGTTATTCTCTGTAATGAATCACACAGTATAGATTTACTTACATCCACAATTTATTTGTACAATATCAGATCCCATATTATAGTATATGATGTTAAAAGCTTATAAGAAAATGCATGCATACTCTTTTGGTTTGTTAAGCATTTAATATAAAACATTTCTACCACATTTAAAAAAAAAGCCATCATTCAGGGCTCAAGGTGCTGTGAAAAAATGACATCAGCTCATTATATTATTCCAGTGCGTTTTCTTAACATGGACTATTTGAAGTTGTCATAGAAACATAAAATTCATGCAAAGGAAATGCTGGAATGTGTCTCGGAACCTTGGGATTTTTCCCCAAGCAGAAAAGTCATACAGCAACATGCTGAGCCATTGAGAAGAAATCTGTTTAGGAGATGAATTATTACAGTGTTATCTAAATAAATGCAATTTCAAGGCTGTTTTTAAAGTGATATTTTTATCTAATTAACTGCAAATGTAATGACATAAAGGCAGTAATTCAACATGATTAGTTTCACAAAGTAGTCAGAATGCACTTCAGAAAAGTCAGAAGAAAAAAGAACATTAGAAGAATATCAAAATTAATAAAATAATTAGTTGCAGTGAAAGATTTTTTTTAGGATCCAGATGTTTACCAGTGATTTTGCCTCTGGTGTGTGGAAAGAGGAGCAGGACAGTATTCCCTTGCCAGTATCCCATACAGTTAACTGACCACCTTCCCCATGTACAACATATCCACTTGATGAGGCTTTGGCCAGCTCCCTACCACCAAGCAGCTTTTGAAGATCAGTACCAGTATCACTCAAAAAACATAAACATTTTCCAGTCAGATATTTTCTTCAAGACATTACAGCAACAAATAATGGGATATGCTTATAAACTTGGTCTATTTATAGTAGAGATACACAAATGTCCACTTCTACTTGGCTTTCTGTTTTGACCTTGAGAATGATCACAAAGGAAGGCTTCGATCCTCCTCCGCAGGATGACCAGCATGGGTGTCATACACTGAGTAATGATGTTTCTTTTCTTGGTGTGATGTATGAGGCCAAGGCCTGAAGGTCCACGCTGAAAAGTGTTGAGTTTCTTGTCAAATTTTGGGCCACAACCGTCCTGAAGATTTGCCACAAAAACGTAAATAAAGCACCAATTTCTTTAGTAGGTAATTTCCATCAAAGTCATGAAACTCATTAATACCAAAAGAGGCCTTTATCTCGATTATGGATGTTTAGTGATGCTTATGATAAGCCAGTACAGCAATATTCTTGAAGCAATGCACTACCTCTTAGCAGTGGTGCCATACAAAACCAACCACCTATATTCAGCAACAGTGATATAGGATTGTGTTGGCAGTGGATGATCAATGGGTAAAATGTGGAAGAAGGCATTGGTACCTTACGAAGAAAACTTATGGGCAGAAAAATATGATAAAAACAAATAATGAAAACAGGGCCTGCAGTATATAAAGCACTCAATATGCTGCAAAGGAATCAAAAGAATACAGCTTGAAATACCTTTTCAATTATAAAGTATTCTATATGGACAAAAGTTTTGGAAGACTTGGCCATCACACCTACAGGAACTTTTATGACATCCCATTCTAAATCCATAGGCATCAATATGGAGCTGGTCGCCCCTATGCAGCTGTAACCAGGCTCACACAACGATGTCTTTATGGACCTTGCCTTGTGCCCTGACACACGGTCATGCTGGAACAGAAACTTCCCTAAACTGTTTTCACAAACTTGGAAGCATAAAATTGCCCAAAATGTCTTAATATGCATACACAAATGCTCTTCTGGATGAATGGGCTAAAATTCCCACACCCTCCAAAATCTTGTAGAAAGCCTTCCCAGAGGAGTGGCAGCTGCAAAGGGGGGACCAAGTCCATATTGATGCCTATCAAGAATGGAATGTCATCATACAAGTTCCTGTGGGTGCATTGGCCAGGTGTCCCAATACTTTTGTCCATAGAGTGCATGTTGTTTTGCTTGTGTATTTTTAACTTCACATTAAAAGGAGACAAAATCATCCAGAGTACAGAGATATATATTATTATAAACTCCCATCGAGGCAAGCTGGCAAGTGAAACTGGAAAAGAGACTTTGTCAAAAGCAACAGAATTCTGTGGAGCTATCCTTGATTTTTCTTTTTTTATTATTAAATCATCCCTTAAAATTACTGAAAGATAAAATGTTCTTAATATAATTCTGTTTACAAAAGCAGTCTTCAAATAAGCCGTTCCATTTTTTTTGTACCTGATCCAGCTACACATATTTGTTCACTTCATCTTGGACTATTATGGTAAATGTCAATTTTAACTTGCTGTTTTTGAATGACCTTTTTGTCAACAATTTTTATTTGCTACGAGGTTAGGCCTGAGTCAAAACATGTGAGCCTAACACATTAATGTCTGTGCACAATATCTAGACCTGTTAATGCTAGTTTCTAGAAAGATCTATTTTCCTTAGTTTTCTTGTATTTGTTTGTTTTCTCCCCTGTGTTGCTGGCAGTGTAATCCTGACCGGTGATGAAATGTGATCTAAGGGGCCTCCTGTCGATACTGAGGGATCCTGCTGAGCCCAACATTGTGAGCGTTGTCTACTCTGGCGGCATTTGGTGCTTTCAGGGGAACCAAGTTCATATCAGGTTTGTTTATCCAAATCCACTGGGCTCCATGAAGAGCAAGATGCGCTAAAAGATTGCTGCCCCACAGGCCTCATCAGAATGTATGCCCTCTCCGACGATGGTTGAAGAAGAGCAGGCCAATTTCTTCAAGAAAAGAATCGTTTTATTTAAAACATTGCATAGTCACCACAACAAAGGCAAAGTTCAAAAGGCTTTTGCTTCAAATGTTGTTATTAGATGGAATTTTGATTTTATTTTTTTATTACCACACATTTCCAGATTCCAGATAATTTTTATATTTATTTATCCACTATTTTTTTCATTCACACTTGGAAAGTTCAGTCATTCCATTGACTGTCAATCTTCAAATAAGACAAAAGAAATTCAGTTTAATTAACTCAAAGCCAGCATCAAAAGAACTGAATATCCCTTTAGCATGTACATGGGCATCTACTTCTATTGCCCAAAGTGGCATATTCAGGACTATCCATCAAAATAATACAGTGTACAAAGAGGCCTGGATTTGTATGTTTTATAGCCAATGAGCTTAAGCAGTCTCTCAATGGATTTTATGCTTTTATGATTTTATTGTTGCTTTATAGTCACCAAACAAAATGTAGGATGAGGTTGCTGTGTTTTTTGTACCTTTTTCTTTAGTTTCAGTTTGCGTTATGTAAGTGCCAGGTTTTGGTCTGTCTTTAAATACTGACTTTCCTTAACATTGTTAAGCGTCTTTGCCCTAAAGTACTGTTTCCCAACCTGGGCCTCAGGGACCCACAGATGGTCCATGTTTTTGCTCCCTGACACAGTCCTACCAGAAGCTTGGAGGGATCAAAAATGTGGACTGTCCATGGGTCCATGAGGACCAGGTTGCGAAAAACTGCCCTAAAATTCTGCAATTGCTTCTCCATGATCTCCTACTTCCTGGTGGAAAATTTCAGCGAATGGTGCCACCTGCATGTCAGCAGGAGAATATTATAATTTTTAACCACCTTCTTTGTTTGGAATCAGAGCTAGAGGATAGCGACCTTTGGACCTTGGTGTTAAACCAATCGTTCCACCTCTCAGTGAATTCATCAAGCGTTGGTCACTGTCAGAACCAGCACCAGTAACAGCATGATCATTGACCTCCACCCAACAAACAGCTAGGGGACTTGCAAGTTCCTCTAAATGCCTGTCTTCCTTTTATCTGAAATTAAATCTCAATCCTGGTGAGTAGATGCCAAAAAATACTGTACTGCACCCTTGCTTTAATACATGATTTAGAAGGTGTGTCTTCCCTTAATGAAGAATGGAAGAATTTTTTTTTTTAATGTTGCTTTGGACTAAATCACAGGCGATTGTACCGAGGGTGCAACTGTACCCCCTACTGGTCAGATGAAAATGCTCCTTGATTGTATTATTTGTATGTTGTGTATATGTGTAGCACAGTTTGACATAGCCTGTAATGAATGACTGGTTAGCCTGCTTCATCTTGCACCCACTGGGAGTCACCTATAGTCACCTACAAAGTAAATGCTTGGTTTTATAATTGCTATCTAATGCCAGCTGTCACAATTATGTTTCTTGTTTGGTTGAGCCAAAGATATTTGCTATTGTGATACCAGGGGCGTCATTATGTTTATTGTAAAATGTTTTTTTAGCCCCCCCCCCACACACACACACACATAAATGTACACTAATTAGTTTAAATAATGTGGGCCATTTCTATCAGACCTCCCTAATAGAGGCTTAGTCCCCCTTTCATATATCTTTAGTGACCCTCCTGCATGATAGAATCTAGACTGAAGTTTAAATGTATAACTGCATCAAGTGGTCGTCAGATTAGTCACATGGCCTTTGGGCCCTTGAGCAAGACCCTTAAGCCCGCCCCCTACAGGGCCGCCCAGCTTCATTCTTACCGGTATATATGTCTCAAAGGGGAGTAAGATCTGATGTGCAAACAGAAAAGAATTTCTACGTACCTATGCTTGTACGATGCAAATGGCCAGTAAAGGGCAATATGGGAGGTCTTTAACCCCCTAACCCCAGCTGAGAAGAAATGCATCAAGTTCTAAGTTTAACCTTTTGCACAATTCCAACTCTTTGAAAAAGAGTTTTGTTGTAGGTTCTTATAGTTTTAACATATAGTTAGTTGATTTTTGGTTGAACGGTCTTGAAAGGCTTTAAAAGGTATCGTAATTTGAGGAGTCTTGACGTGTGTCCCCCGCATATACATATATGAAGTATCCATGGAAACGGCACTTTTCCATGAACATCCGTGCATGCCTTGAAGGTGATATACATCTAGGAGGAACCTGCTTTAAAACATGTCTTGAATGCACATTATTGAAGTACAATTTCAGTTTTCCTTAAGCACAAGGACTTATTTACAAATCTATTTGCATTTAGATTTTATTATATTTGTTGATGACAGTACATCAATGTCGCCTTCAAGCTGCTGCTCAGTTGATATGTAACCCTGATTTGTATCCCTGCCTTTGCGCAAATCGGAAACATGTTTAAATCATTTGCATACATACAAAAATATGCGTTTGGACACCACCGAAGAGAGTTTTCTGAAGTTCACAATGAGGAATTGAGCTTTTATGTGTTTCTGATGGGAAGAGAACTACATTAGCAATTTTATCACCATAATGATATCATATATGGCAGTTTTATCATACACTTGTGATATATTTTTAATGTATTTTATACACACACACACACACACATTTTTAAATGTTTCTTTTCTGGCAGACCAATGACTCGTCTTAGAAGTATTCCTGTTAATATCATACTCATAGCCAGAAATTATTATCAATATTGTTATTTTTAGAATGGGGGGGGTCTGAAATATTTTGATGGGGATCAAACTTTGGTAATTGTACTGTACCACATGACTATGTGGCTGTTCAGTCTGAAGTGGTTCCATGAAGATCAAACAACAACAACAACAAAAAATCGGCACAAAAATTGAACCAGTAGATCTTGTTTTTCTTACAGATCTATGTTTTTTTCTGAATTGTCTGAATTAGACAGATGTAAGTAAAACTTTCAAAATACCTTAAAATATGGGACTAAAAATGGAATGAGACGTTTCTTGCAAATCACTAATCTGCAGACATTAGTAAAGCCTCTCTCTTTACGGTTATCAATATGCCTTGTTCATACATTTTTCCCTGGACAACCTCCCACCAGCTTAGACTCTAAATATTTATCATCTGTCATGCACTGATACAAGTTAAAACCACATTGTCCTTGGAGGGAACACACAACTGCCTTGTTTGTACTGCAGTTTTTGAAGAAACAAAGATCTCAACATTCTATGTTGCTTTCTGTTTATTATTAAAACCAGTAGCTTGGTTTAGTTTATGCTTGTTAAAATGGTTGCGATTTACAATCGTTGTGATATTTCCTCCAGGTCCATTTAACTCTGCACATCCCTCTTGCTACCTCCACCACTAATGTTCTTCTAGTTACTATCACTAGGTTTTATCATGACTTACCTGACGGTTCCTCTAATGATGTTTCCATAACTGAGCTTTTATTTGTTTCTCTCAGATGTGGCTACATCTCCAAGGGTAATAATCAATTTGCTGACAATACATAATGCTTGACCTGCGCATGAAAATGTAAGATTACTCAGTATTTGTTATATTGCACCTATGTTTGGTTTCTTAATAGGTCCCATTTCTTGGGTGATATTTGTTTGTAGAATTTCTGGTACAGGGTTTCTAAGTAGTGTTCATGAAGCTCTTTTTCAGCATCTTTTGCACTTGTTCCTGGTCTTTCACTGGAAGCTCATCACAGCAGCATAGTCGGCTCCTTGACAGGACAAAAGCATCTAGCAAAGAAATAAATCTAAAGGTGAAGGCGTGATATTTGCTTTTTGTTATTTTGCAGAATATTGGTGTTAGGAGCCTGAAGAAACAGCTTACGAACATTTTGACTGCTACTGTTTTGCCTACTTTTATTTTTGATTAGTCAGCCATATTCTCAATTCAGTAATTTTGTTTTATTGTTTCTGTAATGTCAGGTTAAAGCATCAAAAATGTCCTTTATTATCTTCTGAAGCAGCAACATATTGACCCAAAAGAGTCTGTAAATACATCTCTTCATTGTCCTGACCTTGTACTTCATTGTTCTTGCATATGAGATGTGATTTAGCCACAAAATGTGTGACATGAATTAGGACTGATAGCCCAGATTTTTTTTTCACTTGGGTTTACCATCTTGTAGACTGTAAACCTGCTGTGTCATTGAGCACACGTGAGAAATTACGTATTTATGACTCTACACATAGGGGTCACCGGATGCTTGATCCATGCATCAGTTACCCTACAAGAACATATTAGAGGAAGCCAAAAGTATAGCTCATTTTAATGTAACAAATTATGGGATAAATATTAAATGTACTCATTTTTGCCTGCTAGATGTTTTTATCTGATTGCATTATCTGATAATTCAGCTACTCTGTCTATCTAGGTGCTACAATAACACCAGTTAATACAATATGACAACACTAATACCAGGAAACTGCGTAATTCCTGTTAAACTGTCAAACTTGGCAAGGCCCCTCCATGTAATCTGATAGACACACAATGCTATTCATTCTTCTGCAATCTTCCATGTTTCCCAAATATGGTAAAATTAGATTCTACAACGTTCTATTGTGCTTTGAGTGTCTGTTACAAAAAATAAATTACTATGAAGGAGGAAAAATGACATTCCAAGGTGAGACGTAGTTTACCTGCCGCTGCAGTAAAACTCATCTTTTCAGCAGTTTCCTTTGTTTTATTGAAACTTCTTTACGTTCTTTTTAACATCATATACTGATTATATAGATGGATGGACATTGAGTCCAATCATAATTCAGATTTATTCTTGAGTAATGGGATGAATCAAATTCATTCTCAATGGATGAAGGCAATCAGGCACCAAGCTGCTGAGGGGACACTAATGACCAATTACAAAACAATTAAGTCTCTGTTTCAAATATATAATCCGATTTTACTGAAATTCATTGCCCGGTGTCTTATACGTAAACATGCTGACAACATATAATGACCATCAACTAAAATTAATACCAACATATGCAATAAATATAGATGATTTTATAATATTAATTTATCAAGTGGTGAACACTCCCTCGTATATTGTGTGCTGCAAATTAAAATTGGTCTAATCACTATTGATTTGATGATTTTTTTCTCATTCCTGCCATCCTTTGAAATCTCTTTAGCACTTACAAATTTTTTCTGCTGAGGTGGTGAAGTGGTTAACACTGTTGTCTCACATCTCTGGGACAGGTGTTCAAATCTCCAGCTTTAATCCATGTGTGCAGAGTTTGCATGTTCTCCCCATGTCATCATGGGGTCTCCTCAGGGTTCTCTGGTTTCACCCCACAGTCCAAGAACATGCTGAGATAAATTGGAGTTACCAAATTGTCCATAGGTGTGAATGGTGTGCCCTGCTTTATTCATTGCCTTGTGCCCATGGAACCCTGGATAGGTTTGGGAGGCTCCCCATTCCTGAATAAGAGAAGCGGGTATAGATATTGGATGGATGGAATTTCATTTTAATGGGTAGATTAGAGACACCAGGTCACCTACCTGCATGTTTTAGGGCTCTAGGAGGAAGCCCAGGGGGGGCCTGCAAACTCCTCACCCACAGAACCAGGAGCAGAAATTGAACCCAAGTAAGTCTGACACCTTAATTCTAACCACTTAGCCACCATACTGCATATTTTGTTTTGGTTTTAATGAGCACAACTAAGATGGCAGCCATTTTGGAGGGGAAACATTGATAGCAGCCTGACAAGTATGTTTAAAAATGTCTGGTGCCTTTGCCTCCTGAAGAAGCACAGAGCTTCCTCTGTGAAGCACTAGGTGAGCGAGTGAGCAGGGAAGCGTGGGCTTGAACCTACTAGGGCCGCTGGCGTGGCTGTGTCCCGGGGACGCTGAGATGGTGCTCTCGTTCCACCCACCCATGTGGCTCACGCTCACGCTCACTCGCACTGCACCGGGCCACAGCTTGCAGCCTGACCAGTGGCCAATGGGATGCGTCACTGCCGTTCGCTCATCTCCCATCCTCACGACTTCAGCATCTGGGAAGAGAAGAGCCTAATGCTCTTGATTTACGAGCAGAATAATTGCCGTTTTTACAAAGACATTGGATTTGTGCCCACAGTAGACAAGCCTAGTGCCATATTCAACTGAAATATTACAGAACTCAAGAGATTGGCCATTCTTTGCATTCAGATTGTATTAAATCTATACACAGTAGTGACGAGAGGATACGGGTTTGTAACAAATCCTCAATACCTATCTGTTCTAGGAACACCTCTGCTAGCCTAAACCACTCCATGTTTCCTAAATGTTGCACTTGGTCTTTTGATTTGAATAGCTGTCTTACTAGGTTCTTGCTACGGTCGGATGCTGTTGTGTACCTCTTGCTCCAAAACTGCTTATACTTGTTCTTGCATATGAGATGTGATTTAGCCACAAAATGTGTGACATGAAGTAGGACTGATAGCCCAGATTTTTGTACCTGCACATTCACTGAAAACTCAGCCTAGCCGCACATATTTATTTTTCTGTCTTTTTATTCATATATTCATATATATTATTCATATATTGCCCTTGAATCACAATGCTGTTTGTTTTATCCCCTGTGCACATGTCCTCTGCAACTGTGGCACAAGAATTTCACTGAATATTCTCAATCTATGAGACAATTATACCAAGTAGATTCCTTGACAGCTGTATGTTTGTAATGTTGGTTACTTTCTTGGTCTCTGTTTGGTCATAATCGCCTGTGATTGACAGATTGTGATGATGTCATCAAGCCTGGGTTTTAAAATCTCATTTATCCCACCAGTAACACAATGGTTGGTTACAGCACAAGGCCACACCACAGCATGAACCTCAGGTGCCAGTTTTTTTGTTGCATGTAAGACAATGAAGGCATGGCCGTTTGGTCCATATGCTTGTAAGTCCAGTATTACTCCAGTATTGGGTCTTATTTTCCTACCTTTCAAGTCATGCAGTTGCAATGTAAGTTTCTTTAGTAAAATATCAAGCTGTACACACAGGTAAAATCTCACTTTTCAGTGTCAGGTTAAGAACTGATTTTAATAAAAACAGCACTCTCTTGATCTCTGTGGGGAAGTTGTTGTAAAATAGGTTTTATTTCTGTATGATCTGATCAGACATATATGCCAACATCCCAGACCTAATTGATCCCTATACTGTCTGGCTCTCTGCCCAACGATCCCTGAATCCAGGACATCACAGGGAGCAAGTAAAAGTCAAGACCGGGGCCAGTGCCTGGATAGGAGGTTCCAGCAAAAGGTGTGCAGGAAGCCAGCTCAGGTATAGATAGTATGGATAGCTGGTAGGTCCAAAAAACCAAATTGGACAAGTCAAGCAAAGTCACTTTTATTTGCATAGAATTGACCAAAGTACTTTAAAATAAACACAAAATAACATAAAAGCATAAAACAAAATAAATTAACACAGGTGAAAAGAGAAAACATGAAATATAAAAGATTTAAAAGCACTTAAAATCATACTAAGAAACAGCAAACACTGGTGAGTAAAAATTAGTTTTCAGCCTCTTCTCCTACAACACTCTAGATGAGAGCAGAGCTAATGTGCAGTGGGATTGCTCCACAGCTTGGGGCCAGCTACAGAAACGGATCAGTCACCCGTCATTTGTGTTTCATCCTTGGAACAACTAAAAGCAATTTTTCAGAGGATCTCAGTGACCTACAGGGGGCATAAACGGTAAGGAGGTCTGACATATATGATGGAGCAAGACCATTCAGTGCCTTAAAGGCCAGTTCTATATTTGATCATTTTTGGACCCAGTTTAAAGACAGACTGCAGCATTTTGGATGACCTGCAGTCTGGATAACAAGGCCCGGCTAACTATCCCTGGAATAAAGTGTATTATTATAATCTAGTCCGGTCGATATAAAAGGATGAAATTATGGCACAAAACTGAAAAGCAAAAACCACAGGTCACAAAATGAGACTGTGAACATGCCCATATATACAGACTAGACTGAACACTCAAAACAGGGGTGTGAAGTTTGGTGTTCAACAAATCAGAGCCCCAAGAAACTCTCTCTGCCTATTAAATATTGAGCTTGGGACCAACTTCTTAATTAAGTACCAGGCTGCACAGATGTAGCAATAACCTGCTTTTCGACATAGCCCAGTATAATAGTGGTCCTTGGTTACCTCCTCACGTCAAGGGAGTATGAAATCGTGTGAAGTATACTTCACAGAAAAGTTCACATCTTGTGTGCAGTGTGGATAAACATATCCACATATGAGCTGACTGAGATCTGCCCTCGATGAATGGCAGAATGAAATCTATAAGCCTCTGTAGTTTATTAAATCAAACAGCAGAATGAAAAACACTTCCTTACTAAAGATACTGTGAGCAGGGGTCAGTGTTTATCAGTGAATTGCTACCATTTATGCTGAGAATATTCAGAATAGTTAACCTTTTTCCCTCATAGCTGCAATTATAACATATCTTGCAGACTTGAATGATTTTCAATCAATGCCTTTGACAGGCACTGCCCTCAGAACCATGATGTGTAGGTACCTACTGATGATGCGTGTTATAATGTATAACTTTCAAGGTAAGATTGATGATTATAAGCACAAAAGCTACATAAAACCTGTATCCACGGGTGTCATAAAGGGGTGGAATGTTAGGATGATTCAAAGGGCCCCTGAGTGACAGGGGCCTTAAAAATTGGCAAAATAATTGGATTGGTTTGAGTTGGGGGCCCAGTATGACATGCTTTCATGGGGCCCAAAATCTCTACTGGTGCCCCTGACTGTATCTGGGCATTATTTACATGTATGAGACTTGTAGGTTACAGAATATAGCCCTGAATGGCATGTCAGGGGTTGCTCTATACCAAAACACCTCCAAGTGATAGGCTAGATTCCCATCGCTGGGGTTTGTTTAGATTTTGTATGTTCTTGAAATGAAAATTAAACAATGGTTTATTTGCCATTTGCACAAATATGAGTACAGGTGCATTGGAATGCTTCTATTGCATGGCATCTTTTATTGTCCTTTGAGACATACATACACATGCAGGTGGGAGCAAAGCTTCGGGTCTGAGCATAGGGTCATCCAGTGTGCACCACCCCTGGACCAGGCAGGGGTTATGTTTGTTTTACTACTGCAAGTTTAAATCCATGCAGTTAGGAAAATAGTTTTTTCTAAGTTTCTTATGGTGTATAGTGAGTGCCCAGCTTGGGATTGGCATCCCATCAAGAGTGTCCCCCTGACATATCCCCCCTGCTTCCAAGGGTTTGGCTCCTAATGACCCTGGGCTCGCTAAGCAGCTTGGGAAGATGGACAAATAAAAGACCCAAGCATATAGTAAGCTTTGGAAGATTTACCGCAACTCAAGTTTTTACAAAGCATTACGGCCTCACATCCCTTGGAATTTAATTAAGGTCCATGTCCCTAAACATCACGATGACAGGTGCATAGCGGGATTCACATGGTTTAAGCAACCAGTATTATCCAAGAACAAAACCAGTTACCTGATAATGTTACCAGAACAAGGGGGATCTATCAAAAATAAAGTGGATTACTATGTAGGGTCAATTTAACCCATATAATATATTCCCAAGGTTTTATTTGACAATATAAGCAAATCATAACAGACAGATCTAACTCAATTCTCCAATACATATAATAATGAGCTTGATAATAACAAAGCTTGCCTGATTCTTATCTTTTATTTATATATCAGGATGAAACCATGATCAAATTAATCATAAAAATGTAAGCCAGCATCTCAGAAAATAGAATGCTTATTACATAATGGTGTGCGTACTGTAGCTTTATGAAATTTTATTGTTATATGGCAACAATGTACAGGTTCAGAATAGTGTGAGAAATCTGATAAGTTGAGGTATATCTGACTTGTGGTTCCGCCTTCTGAAAAAAGAGGAAAATGTATCTGTAATTCGCGGTGAACGGAAGTTGTGCATGGTTCACCTGGAAGGACACTTACTGAACTGTTACAAAAGGCTGGTGTTGGTTTGAATAGGCCATTCTTTATAATAACTTTGTAATAAAAAAGCCACCTAACACATTTCCTCTTAAATATATTCAGGGATGGTCAGTGGTTAGAAACAGTTTCCACCTCCCGTCGTAATGTCCTCGGTGAGTAAACAATAGGAACGCGACTCGCATTCTCTCAAGAATGTCAGCCTTTTAAGTTTAATGTCAATTTATTCTATGAGTCCTGATAACTGAGGAAAACAATAGGAGAGAAGCACTGACTAAAATCACCTTGACACCGCAAAGTCCATTTACGTCACCGCTTCCTCCCCCTGTATTCTTCAAATAATCATGACGTATACCTCGTTAGAGCCATCTTATCAATAAGCCCTCCACTGTTGAGAGGCAGTGTTTGTAATTAGCATATGCATAATAGAATGCTATGAACACTTATTTGTTACACCCAGCTGAAGCTTTGAAACAGGCGCTTGTGCTTTACCCAATGCCATCTGAAAAATAGTGCCACCTACACTACAGGAGATGTCATTGTGTTTCGGTGCTTGGTCTCAGCTTTCATTACATATTTCTTTGGCCTTGGAGCTCACAAGGGAAAATGTGATCTATTCAGGGTGGAAAAAGGCTGTTTTTTTGTAGGCTGGGACAGGATGGAAATTAACATCCTAATAAAACAGCAATGATGGGAATAATACCCATTTCAGCTGGAGCAGAAGAGGTCAAAGTTCAGCCCCTTATTTCTTTGTTGTTCCTCCAAAAACATCATTCATTCATCAGGTTAAAATGAACTCAGTCGTGGGACCGGTGGAGATATGTCAGTGAATGTGTTATTAGATGCCATTAAGCTAATGAGCAATGTGAACTTCCCATCTCTGCTTCACAGAAAGTATGTGAATTTCACATGGAAACCACTTTGCTATGTTTACAAGCACTTAACTTTCCAGACATAGCTGTTTTACTACATGACTTGAGCATGCTGACCAGACCAGGTATGAAATATAACTAATATAAACTCATTTTGTGAGAGATGCTGTTTTTGCTTTTTCTGTTTTTTTCACTTTCCTTTGGTGTGTTATATAGTGTTATACACTCTCAGAAAAAAGGGTACAAATTTGTACCTTTGCTTGTCACTGGGGCTGTACCCTCAAGGGTCTGCCAAAGGTACATTTAGCTATATATAGGTAATTGTACCTTTTCAGGTACAGAAATGGACTCTAAGGAACATCCCAGAGGTACAAACAGGATCAATGTATCATCAATGGTACAGAAATGTT
>JAODLD010000136.1:417889-438412 GCA_026781065.1 Mormyrops boulengeri
AATTGGCAGACCCTTGAGGGTACAGCCCCAGTGACAAGCAAAGGTACAAATTTGTACCCTTTTTTCTGAGAGTGTATGCATGAAAATGATCTGTAAAGTCTTAAGGCCCATACTACACTCAAAAGGCAATACAGTAATTATGATCACAGAAACCATTCTTCTCTAATCTATCTCAAACACCTCAATGGAATTGCAGCCCTTACTTCCGTGACATGGTGAGGTCATCTCGTAACACGATCATTATTGGCCACCTACCTGCAAGCTTGGCATGCCGTCACATATCCCACAATCTATGTAGCAAGATTTTCTGACAGATGCAGAATGTGTAAAGCAAGCTGACCAATCGGGCAAGCTGACCAACCAGAGCACATTGGGCTCATTGGGGGTGGAGCTTAAAGCTATAACAGAGTGTTTCAGACAGAGTTATAGACAGAGTGAATAGAGATGTACAGTAAGAGAAAATGTCTTTTTGGAACATTGAAGCATGTAAATCTATTCTAGTTTACCCCAAAAATCAAATGATGAAAATGAGCATAATAGGGCCCCCTCTAATCATCGTGTTATTACAGTCAACATTAAAATGTAAGTCAGTAGCTATAAAGTTGCGATCCACATGTGATTTGTTCAGGGGTCAACACCATTGTGAATTCTGATGGTCATTTTGAATAAAATGCAATTTTTACCTCAGAAATGGTATTTTAAAACATAACCCAGGTAGTACTTTTTTCTTCTCAGTCAAAACATACTGCCACGGACATGTTTTCCCTATGTGGACAGATTGACAATGCCTGGCCTCGTCCTGTTGTAGCTGTGATTTTGATGCCATCTCTGCCTTGTGAAGCTTGAAAAAAATTTAAGGCCTTATTCTTGGAGGAGTAATTAATCACTTTGTTCAGCAGAGAACTGCAAACAAACAACAAAAGCGCCATGATATGTCATTCACATTTTCCAACCCAATCTGTCGAAGCAACAGTATGTCATGTGGATAAAAGAAAAGCAATATTTATATAGCCAATCCATAGAAGACGTGAGTTGAGCCGTGACAGACATAAATCAGCAAGCATCTGCTGGATGTGAGCAGCTGAGCAGCACCCACACACTAGGTTCAACCATGGATTCTTACGGAAAATATATGTACATTATTAAGGAAGACATTTACAATTGGATATTGTGCTCCAGAATTAGTCTGAAATACTCCATCATTACCATCATGTGCCTGGAGAGGAATGAATCATTGATAATTTATGCCTACATTCATTTCATAAATTTAGTATTATTCCAGTTCGACTGATTTTTCCAATTGTAGTCAACATTAACAAAGGCAAATAAAGTAATGAAATAACATGAATTAGTGGGTGCTGCAAGGCACAGGTGAAATAGTAATGTGTAAAATGCATTATTATTATTATATGTTTATAATGCATATACTGTAAATATTATGCAGTAACTTTTCACAAACAAAGCATTTTGAGGTAATTTAATAAGATAGTCAAGGTTTTGTACAAGCATGTCTGATTTCAGTGCATCCATCCATCCATCCATCCATCCACCCATCCAACTTCTGTACCTGCTTGTTCTATTCAGGGTTGCTGGGGTCCTGAGCCTATGGGCACCAAGCAGGGAACATCCCAGGATGGAGTGCCAACCCATTGCAGGCCACAGACACCATTCACACCTCACACCTACAGACAATTTAGTAACTACCTATACAATTCACCACAGCATGTTTTTGGACTATGGGGGGTGGAGGTGGGGACCAGAGTACCTGGATGAAATGCCACAACGACATGGGAACAACATGCAACACCAAACACTGAGCCATGGCAGAGAATCAAACCCAGGTCCCAGAGGTGACATCCTGTATTGATTACTGTAATTCCATTTTGTCTGGACTCCCTCTGAAGCTCCTCTTTAAGCTTCAGTTGGTTCAGACTGCTGCTGCTCGTATTGTCACTAGGACTCCCTCTGAAGCTCCTCCTTAAGCTTCAGTTGGCTCAGAACGCTGCTGCTCGCATTGTCACTAGGACTCCCTCTGAAGCTCCTCCTTAAGCTTCAGTTGGTTCAGAACGCTGCTGCTCGCATGTCATTGGGACTCCCTCTGAAGCTCCTCCTTAAGTTTCATTTGGTTCAGAATGCTGCTGTTCACATTATCACTAGGACTCCCTCTACTGTACACATAACTCCTGTTCTTTAGCAACTTCATTGGCTTTCTGTCAGATATTGTATTAATTTCAAGATATTGCTGTTAACCTTTAAAGTCCTTCATAATATGGCTCCTTGTCAGCTCTCTGATCTTTTGCATATTTACACTCCTTCTCGCACTCGTAGATCCTCTCGTTTCATCTCCCTTCTTGAGCTCACCTGAACACTATAGGGTTGAGGGCCGTTAGTCACACTGCCCTCTGTCTTTGAAACTCACTCCCTTCTGATATTCGTAGTTCTGACTGTTTCTTTACATTCAAATCTCAGTTCAAAACTAATGTTTTTAAACTTGCTAATTCACTATAATTTTTTTATTTATTCAGGTAGCTTTTTATTTACTTGATTACAGTAATTTCGAATGTATTTATGTATGTACAGAAGTATGTTTCCATATTGAAATGGATTTTTTTTCCTAATGTGTCCTTGAGTGCCTTGAAAAGCACCTTTAAATAAAATGCATAATAATTATTATTATTAAGTTATGTTTCTTAAGAGGATTAGCATTGTGCTCATTCTGCGTTTTCTCATTAAAACCTGGTTTTGATGCTTTACATCAATTACTTTGGCATTCTTGAAATGTTTGCACTTCATGGTGAAATGTCATTAAAGTGAATAAGCAGAGGTACTCAAGTGTTACTGGAAACAGTCAGGTGTAAAAACGTACATCTTTGTTTTTATTCTGATTCAGTCCAGTGGGATTCATTTCCTAAGTCAGGCTGCTTTTACTTCCCAATAGATCTTTGTAATGGAATCACAAGTTCTCTTTCCTACTAATCCAAAAACACATCTGCACTGATATGTATTACTTACGGTACCTTTTCAAGAAAAACATTTGGGGTGAAAAAGAAAATCTAAGGGAAGTAAACCTTAAAAACAAACTTCAATTGAAGTCAGTAAACATATTTTATTTATGCTGTAAAAACTAAAATCAATCAATTTATAGCTCTCCAGATACATTTTTCTTAAATATCAAAATGATTTTTAGTACACCTGATTGACTCATGGTGGCAGTATTTCACTAAATAACTCAATATTACACTGATGCTTGGAATTAAAAATGTACTTTAAAAAATCCTCATATACTTGCCATTAAAAATCCCACTTAATGGGCCTTCCAGAAATTATTCAGTTAATAGCAACTGATAACTGAAAGCTTGTGACTGTAGCTTCGGGGAGAGGCTTCAGACCCCGACAAACATTTGGAGTTAAATTGCACAATAACAAAGTCCCACCAGATTCTCAAATCTGCTCTTTTCGCAGCAACTGGTGTCGAAATGTGGCTTTTTATTATCTAGAAAATGAAAAATTATCACCCGTTTGTCTGGATGAAACATATCTGGATCTAGAGCGTTTTCCCGCCCTTTACTTGAACTTTATCTTAACCCTTCGGTTCAAATAGCTGCGTGAAATACATCTTCCGATTCTGTAAAACAGGTTCAACAGCACTTTAGCGCCTCCTAGTGGCATCACTATTAAATTTCCATTGCATGTCGTGCAGACATTATTTTTCAATCGTCGTGTTTATTTCCTGGCGTCTGAATGACGGCGCTCAACGTAGTTTATCACTTAAAGTTTAAAACAATACCCTATTATCTGTGGTTTCATTTACTTCCTTCTGATTTTGGACTACGACGCTCGTTTCGAGACTTTTGGAAATGTAATGCGCTTTATGATAACGTTCAGAATAATGATGCTGAGACGCCTACTTTTCGTTGTCGCTAAGTTTAAAAACAAACAAGTTTAAAACAAAAATAAAGCAAAAGATGGGATGTTTTAAGATAAGTGACGAGATATCGCGGGTAAGGTGAAATAATGGCTCTTAACTACTTCTTATACCTGTGCGAATGTATAATATAATAAACCGAATTGTGCTGATTAACACGATTACTAAAACATTGTTTGTACCAATAGCAGGAGAAATATATAAAATGTACGATAAATCCCACAGACATACTACACTTCGCACTTTTTAACATTGTACGTTTTTAAATCCGATTTCTTCAAATGATCTTAATCCCATTTACTACATTGTCCATTTCCCGTTGACATTATCGGGGGAAATCAGTTAGCTCCTAAAATCCATTTAGATTGGAGAGTAACGAAATAAAGCGGCGATGACGGATGAGCAGCCAGTAATTTCTGAAAGCTTCAACTGTGAAACAATCACTGCTTCATATCAGTTATTTTATTTCTCTTCCCCAAAAGGTGCTTGGATTTGCTATAGTATTGCATAGCAAATAAATGCAGTATTAATACTCTGCCTTATGCAGGGCTTGGTATGGAATTAAAACTTAAGTAAGGACTTTAAAAGATACTTAATTATCCATATGAATGAATGTGTACAGAATGGTGAACATTAAGTCTTACACATTAAGAGAACATCAGACTTGGTGTCACTGAAGTGACCTTTGGTTTGTTTAATATTCCGCTCCCAGCCTATGATAGTCAAAACAAGTGCTTGTTTAAAAGTGTTGCTGCTTGTGTTTATCAAGTTCGTTCTGTTGTTAATCATTAACAACGTGATATAAAGGACAGCAAAACTAGACTGAGCCTTTGGCCCAAAGGAACAGAGCTGTTCTTCCTCGAAGGACGTCATGACTGTACTACTGAATGAATAGTAATGTGGGAATGTGTTCTGTAATATAATAAAAGACAGTTAAATGAAGCTATAGCATCACTTTGCACATAAGGATTTTTTTTCCTTTGAATTTTCTCTGCAATAGATTAGAAATGAGTAAAAGTACATGGATCAAACTCTGATTTCCTGACACAACGACGTTACCCAGTAAAGATGGCGTCCAAGCCACAGGGAGAAGAGGGCTGTGAAGACAAAGATATGTGGGAAATATACAACCACTTGAAGCGTCAGATGATAGAACTGCTGTCAGGGAAGCTGAGCAACAGCAGCGTGATGGGATACCGAGAGACCGTAGAAATCCGGAGTAAATGCTCTTACTATATCAAAGTTGTCCTTCAAGACCAGCATAGCAGGCAGCATGGCCATCTTTCTGAATTCGCCCTCTACAGCATGATTGATCCCAGTAAGTTTCTGTTGATGAAAGAGAAAGCCAACTGCCAGATCAGGATTCAGCTTTGCTTGCTGGAAATGCTCTATGAAGAGATCAGGAGAGGAAAGGAGATTCTGGAGCAAATAATGAACACATATGAGCCCATGACAGTTGTGCAAGATAGTGCTTCCATCCAGCAGAAGCTGCACCAGGTTAACAAGGCCCTCCTGGACATGGATTGCGTGCTTCTCCCGGGTCACTTACACTTGCAGCACAAACTCATATCAGTGACGAGTGCAGAACACGTGCCTGATGTCCGGCTGGTTTTCAACATCAAGATGCCCGTCGTCTTCAGAAGGGATGCATGCACAGCCCAGGCCACGTCGGTCCAGCTGCGCTGGCACGTGCCAGAGCCGGAGAAGCACAGGCTTGGGGAGCAGTTTGAGGTGCGCTACATGCTCCTGAACCTGAACACCGAGGAGGAACAGCAGCACGCTGGGGTCATCACGGCTTTGACTTTCAGCATACAGATCTGCGACCTGTTCCCGGAAAGGAGCTATGAGTTTTCCCTCAAGAGAGCCCAAGCCTCCGATTTAGTCTGCGATTTGTGGAATGACACACTTATACTCACAACCATGTCTCAATCTTCAGGGTCTGCTGGGAGCAGAACTTAAAGGATCAGGGTGCAATACTGGAAATGAGGAGTAATCTATCATATTTCAAAAGACAAAGATGAAAAGATAAAGAAGCACAGTTCAGTATCACAGACATGTTCTTTGTGAAAATAAACGACATTCTTTTTCTCTGATCTTATGAAGTATATACAGAAAATATGTAAGTTTCATGTTATTTATTTAGTAGATGCTTTTGTCCAGAGTGATGTATAATTGAGAATGCCAAGTGAGACAGTCAGTCTAGCAATTGGGGCTGACAGCCTCGCTCAAGGGATCAATGATGAAATCACTCAGTCAGCACTGGACCTTCCAATCACAGACAGTATTGTAACCCACTGAGTCAGACACCACTCCCAAAAGCCGTTACAAAACTGAGAGTGCAGTGGCCATTATAAGCAATGAGCACAGAGGGAGGTTTAGACTTAAAAGTGATACTGCTGCAGTGAGATCAGCGCATGCAAAAAATTTAAGATGTACAGTACAAATACAAAGTAATAACTGGCCAAAAAGTTCCACCTGCAAATGATTCTTTCTGAAGTCATACCCTTTTGACTATTTAGTGGGCCATGTAGCATATTTTATATTGTAGACCTATTCTGGAGACCTATTGCAAAGTCCAGAACATATATATATATGTACTTCATACATATAGTACTTTGCCCAATATCACCCCAGTTGTAATTGTAATTTTGATTATTAAATATATGTATATGTATAATAATCTAAATTACAACTGCAGTGCTACTATGTAAAGTACTATGGAGAATTAGCAGAGACAAAAAGTCAATCAAGAGGTTAAGGCTTTAAATTGAATTTACCAATTCATAAAGCATTTTTCACTTCGGGGTGTATAGCTGCACACTTTTTTCACATAAGATTATTCTCCCATAGACTTAAATTTGGGGTTTAAATGTACTTAGGTGATTTACACTTTTTGAGCGGAGAAACACCAAAATGGGTGTGTCGCATGAAAATGACTCTTACAGTAAGTGCATTTTACTTCTTGAGTGCACTTAAGTGCATTTTTCACTATGTGCTCTGGAGGGCTATATTAAGTCACATACTTCATCATGGCCAAATGCAATATTGCAGGATTCAGGAAGCTGAACAAGTAAGAAAACAAAACTTTTTACATTTATTATGCATTTAGAAGTAGTGCTTGACATGGGGAAAAACAGGTGCCGGTACTCCCCTTGATATTCAGTACCAGCAAATACTGGGAGGTGTCAATACTCTGAAGAGAAAAACAAAGAGGTGCTGGTACTGCATACTGGTGAGTACCGGCCCACTTCAAGCACTGTTTATAAGTAAATATTGCAATCCAAAATGCATGTGAAAATTATATATAACAGGAGGCCTAGTATACAGAAATATATAAGTAAATGCAAGTATATTACCATTAGGCCTTGTCGACATGCCTAGTTGGTGAATCAATTAGGCTAAATGACCGGTCAGTTGAAAAATAATTTGTTTAATGAAAATGAGTAAAAAATTGCTTCAAAGGAAATAGTGTGTCCTCACAACCCTAAACCGCAATACATGTACTTGCAGTCCTGTGTGAGTGGGATGGACAGAGATGCCCATGTCTTTATGCACTTCAGCTGACCGACACTGAATGCATTGCATGTTTCTGGGTGGATTGTGAAATGCTTTGTTTTTAACCAGTACAGACGCTTTTTTCCTGTGTTTTCATAGACATACATATAGACTTCTTACATACACTACATGAACTATGTCAGAGGTCCCTACCGGAACAACCTGATCAGGACACTCATCTAATTGGTAACCAATTCTATGCTTAATGGGGAAGATGTGTGGGTTTTTAATGGCAGTGACTGGCAAATGGTTTGGTATTATACTGTACTTTACAGCCTATGCTGCAGACTATAGCATATAAACATGTTTGGACTGTGCGGTTAATTGCATGTTCATGATATCAGCAATGGATTCTAAACTTTCAGTCCACGTTACTAATAATACTAACATTACACCCTAGGCCTGTCTATTGGTTAGGCATATTTCCTTGTATACAGAATTGTTCTGAATGAAAAGGGAAAAAGCCAAGTATATGAATTCATTGTTAAACACAATAAGGGTCATTCTCATGAACTCATTACCATAACATCAATTTTCTCAAATTTTTAAAATTAGTTTGACAACAGACACACATTATATTATTGTCTAAAACAGGGGTCACCAACATGGTCCCTGTGGGCACCAGGATGCTCCCAAGGACCACATGAGTTGCCCGGTGACCTGTTCTAAAAATAGCACAATTCACCAGGGAGCAGCGTCTAAAATTTAATTTGATCCTGTTGCTATTGTTCTTTAATCACATTTGCATTTATATAGATTTGAAAATGACAATATCTAAAAAAAGCATTTTAAACATGTTTATTATACTGACCAAATTTGTTATTTAAGAAGAGTGTATCAAACTGGTAGCCCTTCGTATGGCTCAGTATCCGTGAAGTAGCTCTCAGTTTCAAAAAGGTTGGTGACCCCTGGTCTAAAATATGGAGTTTGCCTCTGGGATTGTTATTCAGTTGCGGAGTAAGACAATTGACAACATAAAACAGAGAAATCACCATACATCTCATTATACTAATTAATTGTCTGTTGTGGGTTACTTGCAATGAAGCTGAAAGACTATTGTTTGATTCTTAAAACTCCTACAGTAGTACCTATTTGGGGAAAAAGGTTAAGGGATCATTAAATCAGAGTTATAAATTACATCATTTTAAAATACCTAATAAGGTAAAGTCATATTGCTCTGCACAAAATTCAAAACTGTAACATTCCATTTATTGTCGAAAGATTCTCATGTTTGTGAAAATGACCAAATATAAGTGTAGTAGGCTAACACCATGCCTTCATTTTCAAAATAAAACTGTTTCTGTGGATTTTAATTGGGTTCACAATGTAAATGAAACAGTGTATTTTCCAAGCTTTGCTTGCAAAATCATTGCGGGCATAACCCGCTTTAGTTGTCTGATTAATTAGTTGTATTTCTTGCACGACCGTGCCTTTTTTTCGGGTTAAGCGTGGTGGCCGCGCTGATGAAGGGATGAAACTTTTTATGTGGCTTTTTTACTTACCAATAAGTGCTTGATGAAAGAATAGACCCCTTTATCATTATGGGCAAACAAAAACAAAGAATCAGTTCAATCTATTTTGGAATATTCTACAATAGAGCAATGTTTTGAAGAAGTGGAGATTTCTGAATACTTTGTGTACTTTTTACAGTGTATTTCGGTACTAGCCTTTCCTGATTTTTTTGTTTATATGACCCACACGCGGCTGTTATGTGACGTTAACTATCTGTATTATATAATACTGGGTATCTGTGCTTAATTTAGGATTTGACTAACAAAAAATGTATGTAACTACGGAAAGCATGTTGCCAAAAATAAGGGTCAGAGGGCGAAACGTTTGGAAAAGCTGTGAGAAAAACATTAAAATCTCTGATCTATATAAGCAGTCAAGTGTATTCCAGTTTTCCCATTTCAAATGTTAATATTGCAAAAAAAAATCTACAAAAATCACTTGGTACATGATTAGTAAATAATATACCCCAAACAGCATGGTTTCAAGTGCTCTCCTTAGCCTACGTGAAAAAATGCTGTTTTTTTGGCCAGTCTACATCTTAAGTCATGTGTTTTACAGTATGCCTATTTACAGAGATGACGGTCGTGTAAATGTGAAACTAAGAAGAAATGTTTCGAATGGTGAGCAGTTACGGGAAATGGTCCTACAAATTCCGGCCTTACTACTTCAAAAGTGCAGAGGAAGTTTTTGCACATAATGGTGTGCATAACGTGTCAGATGAAAAATGAATAGATGTTTCCCCTATTTATTAAATCATCACTTCACAATAGTACTATTGTGCTACTACTGGGATGTTTTCTCTGCTGTAAGAGAACAGAACAAGGCTGTGATGGTTAAATACAGCCTGAGAGAAACATACAGACTAAAGTACGTGTGGCCATGGTAAACAGTACCACAACACAGACACATCAATAATTTGGGGTTCTTTATTTGCCAACTGCCCGGAATAATGAAACACAGGCAGTAGGATTTTATTTCCCGTTCCTGTTTTATTTTAATAAAAAAAACCGAATGAGAAAGAAAGAGAGCAGAACCACTCCAAATACAAACCGTCTCAGAGCATATGTCCCAAAAACTTCTTTTCATATCTGATAATTATGGTATCCAAAATACGGCAGTGGGCATCAACTGTACAGAATTTACATAAATAAACAAAAACAGTTAGCAACAGTATCAGAAATTCCACCCACTTTCAAGACTTTGCATCTTTAAAACATAAAAAACAGTAAACCATCTGAAAACCCATGTTTCCTTAAGAGACTGCGCTCCATTTCAGCACGGCGCGTGAACACACCACATTGCTAAGACAAAATGAAGCGTACATGTACTTAACGGCAAGTATTGAAAACAAAACTACCAATAAACACTTTAGAAATTAAATTAAAATGAAACATATCCTGTTCACGTTGGAGATATTTTATATATATATATATATACACACACACGTACATATTATATATCTGCATGCAGAAACACATTCACATTCCCATCCGAAATCCCATCATCCAGCCAAAATAAAACCACATTCGACAGCAGAAGCTCATCAGTCTCCACGGAGGTCCTGTACTTTAATATTTTAACCCCTTTCTGAAAGCAACATTGCACTCTTAACCCTGATCTTAACCCTGATCTTAACCTTGATGGAAAATAGCCCAGTTGAATTTATCCACGAATAACATAAATGCCAGAACACTGACTATTTCCCCACAATAATGACTATTTTCCCACCCGGTTACATTCTTCCCTGCTAACAATCATCATCCACTATGACCGCTTAATCACTTCTGGGAAGTGATTCCTGTAATGCTTTCTCAAACAAAGCAGTTCCTATGTGTCAACACTTCCGAAACCACTTCCATACTGAAAGAAACTGCATTGCAAGTTGACCTAGGTAAGTGGAAGGGGTTTCTATGTACCCCAGCATTAACTCACTTGCTCCTCCATATTGCAGACACAGGACAGCTTTGCCCTGAGGTTTGCGATTGAGAATTACCATAGTCAGGTGGTACTTCAGGCATGTTACGGGTTACAGCTTCAACATCCTCACTTACTGACTGATAAATCATAATTAAATCAACATCAGACCCCACAGTTGTGGATCATGGATTTGTGCTATGGCTGGTGAATTTCCCTCTTTAATTCTGGGCCTTAGGACCGGTGTTTCACATGGACGCAGCTCTGACCTAGGAACCCTTTTCACTGGCCTTTCTCCCAGCAGCACAACAGAATAAGTCGTCCCTTGGATTTCTACGACCTGAAGGACAGTAGGCCCCTAAGCAACCTGAATTCTATTTCTGACCATAGAACAATGATGTAAGTAAACATGTTGTCCTACATCTACCGGTGGACAGAACACTTTCTGCAAGAGAATTCCTTGTGTTCAGAATACTCCTTAGCTCACTCATGTGCCTCCCTTAGCCTTTCCTGGTGCACAAGCAACCAGTCTTGTTTCCTGTCCAGATCCTGTCCCAAACCTAGTATAGCATCCAGAGGGAGATGGGATGTACATCAAAAAGCAGATAATACGGAGAGTACCCAGTGGTGGAATGCGGAGTGACATTATATGCATAAAGCACCTCAGGTCAGAATTCACACCACTGCCTTTTCTTTTCAAGGGGAAGTAGGGTTAGTAAGTCATGGAGAGTTTGGTTGTACCTCTCACACTCTGCTTTTCCCTGTAGCCTATATGGAGTTGTTCATGTTTTTTTAACCCCAAATTATTTGCAAAGTTCAGCAATGATCTTGCTCTCAAAACTGCGACCCTGGTCCGATTGTAACCTCTCAGGAACGCCATACCTGAAGAACCTCTCCCTGAACAAGACTTTTGCAGTTGTATCAGCCTTCTGGTCTTTTGTAGGAAACGGCGAGTAAATCTTGTGAAAACATCAGTCAGTAAGAAGACATTTTCATGACCATCAGAAGTAGGGTCTAGCACCGTGAAGTCAACTGCTACCACTTCAACTGGTCTAGAGGCTAAAAAGGCTTTAACAGGGGCATGTAGCTTGGGTTGAGGCATCTTAGTCAGTATGCAACGCCGGAATCTTTCCACCCACAAATAAACATTGTCATACATACCCACCCAAAAACACCTTTGTCTCAACAGGTTTACTGTACGTTCTACTCCCTGGTGCCCCATGCTGTGATGCACACTCTCTAAGACTTGATCTTTAAGGCAAGTCTGCAAGAGTAGTTGCCATCACTCACCAAACCAAGAGTCATCGATCACATGCTACATTAACCCTTTCTTTTGCCAGTCGTGATTCCAGTCCTCCTGCAAATCTTCTGCTAACCTTGTAGCCTCAATTCCTTTGGAACTCCTCAAGGAAATTGCATCACTGAGTAGCACTACTCTGATAAACTTCTAAAACCTTTTAAAATAGCTGTTAATAGATCTGTTCTAAAGAAACCAAATCTCAAACCTACACATGGAACATACGGATACAGAAGGAACGGATCAGGTAGGCTGAACAGATCGGGTAGTGACATCTGTAAATAATGCCAATGCCAGAACACTGATTATTTTCCCACCCGGTTACATACCAAGTAGGAGTAAATGGGAAATGGACTCGTCTTCTACTCCTATGAGTACTCAAAGCACTTTACAATTTATGCCTCACATTCACCCATCCACACACACATTCATATACCGGTGGCGGAAGCTACCAGGCAAGGCATCAACCTGCACACCAGGAGCAATTTGGGGTTCAGTGTCTTGTTCAAGGAGACTTTGATGGGGCTTGGAAGAACCAGGGCTTGAACCTGCAACCATCCGGTTGCCAAACGATAGTACTACCTCCTGCACCAGGTAGAGTGGTGCCTTCTTGCTATTACTTTTATTATTATTGTTACTCTTAACACATAATCGCTTCTACTGCCTTGAGCTATAGATGTTTCAGCAAAAGCATCCAGCGGTTTTGGTGCAAAAACTAAAGAAACAGTACAAAATAATTTATTTTTAAAAGGCATCCTCAGTTGCTTTCCAGTTCCTTGGAATTCCATCCCTAGCTGTCAGATAAGTGTATGGACCAGACAGCACACATATAAATTCTTGATAATAAATATAAATTTTGAATAATACAACTTCAGGGAAGACAGGGAAACAGATTCAAAGTTACATTACAAGTTAACCAGCTCTGAAATTTCACAACAACCAGATGCTTGTGTTCCTGCCCTGGGCTGAGAAACAAAACTGTAGAGAAACAGTAACGAGTTTAATCCATTCTAGCCTGCAAACTCAGGAAATGGGTCCTGGCAGATGGGCATTTCATGAGCTGCATCTGTTCTTGTAAAGGGAACAATGGCTGTTAATGTGTTTCCTGTGTGATGTCAGTAGTTCAGTCAGTCATTCTTTGGAAACCAAAAGTGATGTGTGTTCATATAGCAAAGCGCCAATCTCCCGCCACAGGTGAGGCACATGAGACACATTTGTTGTCTCCCCTCCTTGCCACATTGTCACCAGTTTTAAGTAGGAGCCTATTTGTTAGTGGGAATTCTTTAATGTGGTTTGCAAGAGCATTCATCTTATGATGTCATCACTCACAACTTCACATGCAGTAAGTAAAGGGCTTCAATTTGTGTCAGGTTATACTGCCGTAACCTTGAATATGGTACTTAACCAGAATCACCCCAGAACAAATGCCAAGCTCTCTAACTGGGCAAAGATTGCAACTGGCTTCAGACCACAGTGTCAGCACCAGGTACATAACACTGTGAAATGTAAATCTTAAATGTGACTTCATTTATAAATGTGACTGTTATATGTTATAAAGCTGAAACAGTTCCTAACAAGGGCAACAATCCTGAAGCTGTTTCAATATAACAATAATATTTACTCATGGAAGCTGGCCAGAACAATGCTTAAAGTAATCCAGACACAGTGGGTGAACGGCTAGTTTAAATACATTATTTATTATTACGATAGATGCATAGGCTAGTTTAAGCTCCATCGCTTGTAGTTCATGCTAAAGGTCAGACTATGGTCTCACTGCTGAACTTATTTTACCCCCCTATGACTTTAGTTTCCACTAATTGTGAATCACAGATTGTATATTTCTGAATTGTCCCTGGAGCATGAAATGGAAAACAACGCATTATCCAAATCAAGACACAAACTAGAAGAGAGAAGCATGGATGAATATAGTGCACGAGTAGAGCTGCAGAGGATATAAAAAGTGTACACACCCCTGGTAAAATGCCAGGTTTTTGTGATGTGAGAAAATGAGACCACAATAAATCATTTCAAAACTTTTCCCACCTTTAATGTGACCTATGACCTGTATGATTCAACTGAAAAACAAACAAATCTGTTAGTGGGAAAAATACAGATGCTCCTCTACTTACAAACGAGTTACGTTCCGAACAGCCGTTCATAACTTGAAATGTTCGTAAGTCGCTATTCAACATGGTTTTAAGGGTATACGCAAGTACAAAGAACTAGGATGCTGGGAGTACGCACGCTATGCTGCTCAAAAAAAAATTTATGTTGCGGACAGGAAACGGGAGCCCAGTGAACACAATTTGGACTTAGTCCTTGAATTAGTCCTCTTCGTTCGTATGTCTGAAAGTTCGTAAGTTGAAAGTGCGTAAGTAGAGGAGCGTCTGTATATAAAAATAAAAAAAAAAACAATAAGCTGGTTGCATAAGTATGCACAACCTTAAAGTATTGCTTTGTTGAAGCACCTTTTGATTTAATTACAGCCTTCAATCTTTTTGGGTACACACCTGCCATCAATTAAAGTGACTCTGATTAACCCCAAATAGAGATCACCCGTCATAGTTCCTGACATTTACTCAATGAAGTTATGTTTGAGATTTCAACAGAGGTGTGTACACTTTTTATATTCACTCTAAATAAAACATTCAGGGCAATGGCAAGCTATCAGGCTTCATTCCCAACTTACCTGTAGTGGCGTTAGACCTATTATTATTATTAGTAGTAGTAGTAGTAGTATCATTGTTCTTGTTTATTAGTAGGAGTAGTAGTAGTAGTAGTAGTAGTAATTATTTTATTATTTAATATTCAACACCAATGTTGATATTCACCTAGGACGCCACATGGGCTTTCTGGGCTGGGGGACCAGGGCAGGTTTTTAATCCCAGGAATTTTTACTTAGTTTGAAATAATTAGTTTGAAATTAATAACAGTCTGAATTATATCTTTGGGTTTTTTTGAGTTATTCAAAACATTTCACATTGATTTTCATTTATGCTGGAGTCGGCAATCAGTCGCCCAGATTTAATGATGATTAAAAACTAGATCATGGGTCAGCTCTTTTGAGAGCCCTGATTTAGATGCAGCTTATTAAATATTAGTGCTTTTTGACAATGACGCTGGCCCAGACTTCAAGTTGGATTTGTGTTATCAGATGGCAGCAAGGCCAAAATTAACTTGCTTGTGCTTGCGTGTGCTTACAGCTACTTCTACCAAATATCCTCTTAGCAAAACCAATCATAAATGTCAAGCATTATGTTTACATGAACGTTAAATTCCTGCCTCTTACCCACAGGTGGTCTCCATGCTCCCCACCTACACAGACAGGTGAATACTGGGATGGGGTGAGGCTGGTTGTCTCCAGGATTCTGAGTTTCAGCTGAAGGGCATTTGTGCCATTTTCTGCTGTTTTCTGTGGCCAGCAGGAACTCCTGCACTTTGCCATACAGAGACATCTGGAAGCTGAGGAGGGCATCTATGCTGCTTTGTGACATTTAACTATGGAGAAACTGTGCCAGCCCACTGGGAGAAGGACAGGACTAAATCTGCAGCAGTATATTCACTGGAAGTTTAAAATACGTAATATACAGTATATGATCATCTGTGGAACCGGTGTGTTTTTTTTAGCTAAAGGGTTAAACAAACATTTAATTGTATTCATCATACCATATATGCTGGTCACTTACTGTTAGAGATTTTAAGAAAAAATTTTTTTAAAATGTGGGTGTTTTAGCTGTATTGGGATGATTGTTGTATTTTGCACTTTATGAAAGATTTAAAACAGAATCTGCATATGTAGGAAGTAGGAGGCTGTCCCTGTCTGCGACCAGGCCAGGAGGAAGTGACAGGCAACAACAGTCACAGGAGACAGGTCATCTGGTCCAGCATGCAAGACATAACATGATACGGATTCACGCTAACACAGTAATGCATTTGTCTGTACCTACACCAGCTGCAAGATCTTGGCCCATAAATTGGTACATGCTTGGGCAATGGGCAAAAAACTGGTATGGCAACAGTGTTCTTTGGAAATACTAGTAGTTTTTTTATGTGATGTATTCGATATTTTGTTTAATGCATTAAAATGGGAAGAGAGGCTTTGGCCACCAACATTTTTTCCCAGGAGCTCCAGTGTTTGCTTTGCTCATTTTTGGCTCCCACGGCAGGAACTTCTGACAGCTGCTAAATGTCTCGGTCTATGTGGTGTATACACGTTAACATTTCTCTGTGTATCCTGTAAAGCTTCACAGAAACCCAAACCCCACCCTAAAATGACCCACACCCCCCCCCCCCCCCCTCACCAAATAGTGGAACATTCCAATTCTTGTCTAGTTACAGTGATGTAACAAATTAAGAATTTCCATGTTAACGATCAGGAAAGGAACAATCGTTTCTTCATGATCTGAGTAAGAAGGTCGTTACCAGAAGCTAAAGGTTGCTGTTCCAGCCTTTTCACCAGTGTAAGATTCACTTTTTGTTAGTCCCTGAGTAATAAAAGTCTCACTGAGCGTTTTCAGATATTATATGATTGACGATCACATTAAAAGATCAGTTGAAATGGGTTAACGGAAAATAGTTTAGGGGATTGTTTTAGGTTTTCGGCATTTGTTTATTTGTTTGTTTTATTTACTGCTAGAGATCAGGCATGGCCTTTTTACGCCAAGTACCTGGCCCAACTCACATGATTGAAAGTGCCCCTCCCTCACAAATGAACATGCAAAATGGAACATCCCCCCACCCCATTTCAGCACCTGCCCTTCGAAAAATTTCTACACAGCAGTACTAGGAATGTACGATATATCATTTAACATGGCGGTGTCAGTCGATATTGCTACTGAAATTAGCTTGCGTGCACCCCACAAAGTACTCCTACTCATACCCTCCCCGCTGCCAACACAGAACAGCCAGAAAATGGGTTGTATTAAGCTGACGTCATTGTCCAAAGTACGCATGAATGATAACGAGGCGGCGGCCCGTTTACCGGTGAATGAGTAGTAACGGCAGCAAGAAAAACCTGGAAGTTTAGTTTGTTTACTCTCGTTTCATAAAAATTAAGACAAAGAAAGAAGATAAATGGAAAGTGAAAAATTACCGGAAATGCTCCGCAAAGCTTGGCTAAAAGCCATCAATCGAAAGGACAATGATACTGTCAAGAAGTGGCACGTTGTGTTTCCTGAGCATTTCCGATGCGATTAACAGTATTTCATTTAAATGTATTTAAAATACATATTTATTTATTTTTGAGTATTATGTAATTTGTATTATGCTGGACGTAAAACAGAATTTGTAACAAAATACTTCAAGAGATTGTATTTTATGTATTTAAAATTTTAAAATACTTAGAAACATGTAATTTTAAGAACCTTCATCACCAAGCTTACAGACTATTAAATATAGCCTATCACCATCTTTGGCAGTAATACAAGGAAAGAAGCTGCTTTGGTACTTGGTGCAAATTGCCTTAAGGAAAAGTATGTAGTAAAACAAATTCAGATTTCATAATCAGATATTGATACTGAATGTCATTATAGGACAGAAAAATAGAGCCGAACTTGCTAGACTGCTATAGCTTGTGGCATTCTAGTTAATTTCAACAGGCATGCTCAGGCAGTGGCATCTTGTGGTTTGTCATAAATGGAAGCCTTCATTAGTAATACAGTGCCCTGCACAATTATTGGCACCCCTTGTAAAGATTTGTAAAAAAAAAAAAAATCCACCTTTTGGCGAAGCATCTTCATGTCACACTGAAAAATTGAGAAAAATCCAACCTTTCATTAACATAAATTTATTCCAAAAAAATATCCTTCATCAAGCAATAATTATCTTTAACAAAAACACACGTGCCACGATTATTGGCACCCCTGCTTTTTATACTTTGTACAACCTCCCTTTGCCAGTATAACAGCACTGGGTCTTCTCCTATAACATTTTATAAGGTTGGAGAATACAGACCAGGGTATATGAGTCCATTCCGCTTTACAAAATCTCTCCAGATCATCCAGGGTCCTAAGCCATCTCTTGTGCACTCTCCTCTTCAGCTCACCCCACAGGTTTTCAATGGGGTTCAAGTCAGGGGACTGAGACGCCATGGCAGAAGCTTGATTCTGTGGTCAGTTAACCATTTTTGTGTTGATTTGGACATGTGCTTAGGATCACTGGAAGATCCAAGGGCCAGTTTTTGTTTCCTGGCAGAGGCAGCCAAATTTTGATTTAAAATGTCCTGGTATTTCATGGAGTCCATAATGCCATGTACCCTAACAAGGTTTCCAGGGCCTTTGGAGGAAAAGCAGCCCCACAACATCACAGAACCTCCACCATATTTTGCATTTGGGATAAGGTTCATTTCATTATAGTCATCCTTCTTTTTACGCCAAACCCACCTTATGTTTATTGCCAGAAAGCTCCATTTTTGTTTAATCAGACTATTGAATTTGTTTCCAGTCAAAGTTGCAGTAGTGTTTCGCAAACTCCAGGTGCTTATGTTTGTGGTTAACTGTCAAAAAAAAGCTTTTTCTGGCATACCTTCCAACTAATCTATTAGCATGAAGGGGCGTCTGATAGGTTTCTCCGAGACGTGGTAACTTCAAGATTTTATTTGGTCTTGTAATTCACCAACAGTCATTCATGGGGATTTTTTTGCCTCTCTTATGATCCTCCTCACTGTACATGGGGGAAAAATAAACTTGGGTCCTCTTCCAGGCAGGTTTGTTACGGTTCCAGTTGTTGTCCACTTTTTTATCATTGCCCTAACAGTAGAAATGGGCATTTTAAGGCGAGCAGCTATTTTTTAATACCCATTCCCAGACTTATGAAGGTCAACACACTTCTCCCTCATTTGGTTTGTATGTTCTCTTATCTTTCCCATGTTGATGGATGACTAAGGGAATTTGGGGTCTGTGTCACCTCATGTTCGTATCCCTGTTAACCTGGAAGTCATGGATTACAGCTTGAAGGTTCCTATTCACTCAACTCAAAGATATACAATTTGCAGGGGAAACATGCTTCAGTTACATTGTGTTCACTATAATTTCCAGGGGTGCCAATAATCGTGGCACATGTGTTTCTGTTAAAGATAATTATTTCTTGATGAAGGATTTTTTTTCTTGGAATAAATTCATGTTAATGAAAGGTTGGATTTTTCTCAATTTTTCAGTGTGACATGATGCTGCTTCACCAAAAGGTGGATTGTTTTCTAACCCTTTTTACAAATCTTTACAAGGGGTGCCAATAATTGTGGAGGGCGCTGTAAATCAGACAGGCTACTTTTGTTCCTAAGGAAAAATTTTTATTTGTATCACATAAACGCAGGAGTTTTTATAGCCACTGAGCCTCTGTAAAAGGGAGAACCAACCAGGGAATTTGACATTGCATATCATATGCATCACAACCGCAGCTCTCATTTTTCTTTATTGAGTGTATATCTAAAAAACAAGTTTCTTTGAGTTTGTGCATGTTCGGCACCCTACTGTAAGACAAAGCGGGAAGTTCACGTATTATGATAATTAAGAAAGCATTATTGTGCCTCATTGCGCGTTTTTATACTTTATGGTTAACTATGGGGGTAGTTTATTTCCTTCAAATGTTATGAATAAATGGCTCAGTCCCATTTGCCTGAACAAAATACGGCCTTATATGGTCCTGAACACTCACTATAAATTGTTTATATGAAACTTTCTTCTGCACTGAAAAGAAATATCAAACTTTCTGTATCTGAGCAACACAAGACATCTGTGACATTCCCTGGTAAAATGCCTGCTATGCACAAATGACGTAATACACATAATGTAGGGCGCTGGCAGCTAATTTCACTTTCTCCTGTACCCAGGGCTGGACTTTTCATAGGATGCACACGGGTACCATCATAGGCAGTTCTAAACCCTATTTAGTGGGGCTCACACAGAATAGTCTTTCTAAAGCCATTTAGCCATTCGTCCCAGATTTTCGTATACATACATTTCATACCCCCAGCTTGTGGCGATTCCCCCTTCTCTAGGCAAATTTAATCTTGTATTGTATCTTATATCCAATCTTGTATCTTGTATGACATCTTGTATTTCATCATGGAAAAAATTACAATAACCATCCACTTAGGAAATACACGCCCCACCCCCGCCCCCCCATGCCCCTAAATTGTTCTGTGTAATTGTCACGCACATCAAGAGAAATGTTCCAAGTATATTAGGGGTACTAAACTGACAGATTCCGGACAGAAACGATCATCCCCCCCACCCCCTCCTTCCTTGGGGAGTGGGGGGGGGGGGGGGGGGGGGGGGGGGGGGGGGGGGGGGGGGGGGGGGGGGGGGGGGGGGGGGGGGGGGGG